>JAUZSU010143988.1:0-15246 GCA_034780255.1 Parotocinclus maculicauda | reverse complement strand
GTTCCTGCTGTTCGTCGTCGGACATCCTTGCAGCGGTCACAAAACGCTTCCTAATCCGATGTGTGGATCAGCCAGAGCACGGAGCCACTCACCGCTGGCGCGCTTCTCATCTCATCCCCGCCCACTGGCCTCTGCGTCACACCGCGTCATAGTACAGCCTAACATCAAAATACAGGCTACTGAGAACGTCTGCTGCAGCGTCAGAGTCACAGAGGTTTTATTGTCATTTCAGCTACGTACAAGTACGTTCCTCCAGGATCACGGTGCAGACACAGAACATAACGTGCAAAACAATACAATAGAGTGCAGATAAACGTACAATAAATACAAAAATACACATTCTAACATTCTAATCTCTTACAAGTAGTTACTGGACGAGACTTGTTTAGTACATGATCGTGTTTAGACGGTACATGAAGTAGAACCATGTTCTAACATGATATGCACTTAGCGTTGCACCAGAGTCTATCAGTCATCTTCTATTAGAAGTGTTCTTGTATCAGAGCCCACAGAAACACATACGGACGTTTTGTTATAGATGGGTGGATGGATGGAGGGAGAGATAGATAGATAGATAGATAGATAGATAGAACCACATACATTTGACAAACATCGAAACAGACGTACCAGTTTGTTATAAAGGCTTATTATAAAGTGGACTCACTTTTTCACTGGTTGTGCACTACTATGTCGGGGGTGTTCTTAACACATGGGATTCTACAAGTCGATGACATTTTGCATCACACGGGAGCTTAGTGGCAGTGGCATCATCAGACCTGTTTTAGTGGGGCATGTTTATCCTGGATTGTTGACCAGATCCACAGGGCGCACTGCAAACTGACTGTATGCACTACATTTCCCATAACTCCCCTGTACGTTCCCCAAAGCCTAAGTGGCTAACTCTTTTTCATGTAAAGTCATTGGAGGCAAGCTATTAATAACACATAGCTACGTTTTGGCTAGCCACTTCTAACCATATAGGCTAACAAAAGTACAAATTAGAACACTAAAGTACAGGCATATGTTACGTTAGCATGAAGTATTGCAATCAATTAGAACTATTTAGTGTTAATTTGTTCTTCAATTCTCATCCATTGCAGAGTAACACCCAATTCAGTGTTAAATTACTAAATCTAGTGTTTCATAAACTGTGGTAGCAACGTGAAGTGAAACGCAGCACACACACACACACACACACACACACACACACACACACACACACACACACACACACACACACACACAGTGCAGAGTCGATCAGTGGAAATAGAAGAGAAATGACGAGTGAGGACAATTATAATGATACAAATGTTTATCATTCTGTTTTAATAAAATGTATTTAATGAATTGTTAACTACAATTATTATAATTGTAGAGCCTCAACAACACAGATTTTAATAAAGGTTATATTTAATGCCAAAGAGCTACACTTAAAAAAAAATACACTATTAGAGTTTGTGGGAAAAATACAGTAAATCCTTTTCTTACAAATGTGATGTTATATATCCATATTGTAAATATCATGGCACTGTACAAGCAGTGTTACTAGTGTTAATTACTTATACATAACAATGACAGAAACATGTAAAAAGTTTATTTCTCAAAATATTATACATGAATGTATAAAAATACAGAACGAACATAAACTTCGAGTGATAAAATGTTTACTTTTTACAAATAAGTAAGAACAACTTGTTCTAATAATCCATACAAAAGTGTAAAGCTTGTCAACTGGCCATTTCATTTTTCTGTATTAAAAACTGTCACAAACATTCCCAGAATATAAAAAACACCCCTGTGCAGGTAGCTACGTAATTCATACTGTAAGTGAAAGAGCTACAAACTAGAATACAAAAATATTTTAATAAGAATATACATGTAAAACGCCAGCAACTGTGGTACGATTTGACGGAACTTAAGCTGCCATGTAAGGTGCCATGATGTTGAAGACATAAAGTTCAACACATAAAGAATACCTGTGGTCCTCCTTGTATGTGCCAAAATAGAGTCTGATCTTTGTCCTGGGTTACTACAAATGCCAAAGTTTGGTCCAAAGCCTTCATGTGCTGTGGAATTGTCCATTATTGCTCCAATGTCTCTTGTCCAAGGAATACTGAGGTAGCCCTTCACTGCTTTTCACCATCATGTAGTATAATATGTGAAAGGCATCTGTAATATTGCTGTTTGCACATATACCTGCAATAGTACACTGGTACATTTTAACAGTATAAAACATACACTCAAAACATACATACATGTAAAGGTGTGTTTATTTCATCACTCCCACGACCATGTTGGCTCAGTGCTTAAATAGTCACTTCTGCCTGAGTCAATGCTGTGTTTATTTTCATGCATGATACTAAGTGTAGCTCCTGGTTTCATGTTTCCTGTCTTATGTATGCACTGCATTTGCTTTAGGAAACAATCGGCTATGCCAGTAGTCAGGATTGTCAAAACACCTGTCTGGTCCGTCCTTGCGCATACCTGCACGCACTTGAGCATAAGGCTTGATGCCAGGGGCCTCCCGCTCTCTGGCCTCATACAGATTTTGGTATTCAGCTCCTGAGGTTGCTCCTGCAGCCAGAGAGTCCATGTCCTCATATTCATACATTTCTCTGTCACCTTTCTTTAAGCCCTGCCCCAATACAGAGCGTCGCAGTAGGGGTTGGCGATTTGTGTACTGATACTCTTCCTCCACATAACCATCTTCATCTGGTGTGTTTCTGGCAACTGGATAACTGCCTGGCCTCCGGGCATCAGCTCTAGGTGTAGTTTTAGGTGCTGTGCAGCCTGGGCCGCTACGAATGTCCATGTATTCATACTGATGCTCCAGGTCAGCCTCTGCGTACTCAGCTTCGCTGGAAGGAAGTTCCACGTTGCTACAACTTCGCTCGTCTGAGGAGGACTGAGATAGCGCTTGATTATTCATGTACTCGTATTCTTCCTCGGCACTGTCGTGCTCCTCTAACAGTTCCCGTGAATGACTCACGGACAACCTTCCATGAGACCGCATCACACGGGGAGGAATGGAAAACATTGTTTCTAAAGATAGAGAGAAGAGGTTGATGAAAATGAAGCAGTGAAATTACAACAACCACTCAGTAACAACAAGCATGTAATTATTCCCACTTACCTCTCTCTGGACTATCACACAGTCCAGGCAATACGTATCCATTTTGGTCTTCTTCTCCATCTGTACAAGGAGAGGGTGTATCAGGGATGGGGGTGTCTGGAGGTCCCGGGAAGCTGTCTCTCTGAGATATATATGCACTATCCTCCCGATGTCGCATCTCCATTTCCACCATGGTGCCACGACCCTCTGAGCTCTCGGAGATGGTGCGAGCAGAGTTGAGCCGTGACCGTGAACACATCGTCTACAGCAAAACATGAGCAATGTCACGAAGAACAAAAACAAACACAAAAAATCATAATAGCCTACAATGTCCTTTTTCTTTGTTATAGAAGCCGCTCTGTGTTACGACCACAAAGGAAGGGTTTGAGTGGTTGGGTGTACTCAGTTAAGTCTAGAAATAAAATGGTAAAAACTTTGTTCACTAATCAGGATCATACTGACAGACAGACTTTCCATGAAGTTATAGATGTAAGTAATTCTCACACACACATTCATAAACCTCAATAGTTTTTAAGTTACAAAATATACACGTTCAATAATATTTTTCTGAATCCTTTGGAATCTCTGCATTTATTATCCATAGAGTCTAATAAGATTAAATATTAATATAACACAAAAAAAATTTACCACAGTATTTTCGCAGTACTTCTGGGGACAATTGTTTTTCATCAGAAGAGCCAAATATCAAGGACTCAAAGCAAAGCAAAACATCCTGCTCACCCAAAAAATATGCTTCACCACAGGTTTATATTTTAAAATGAATAATGTTATATTGTTAATAATTAAACTTAAGCAGAGGACTCAGGATATAAGTTTTTAAAACTTTACATTATTTAGCAGACACCCTTATCCAAAGAAACTTACTTGCTTGAGCCTTGCTTAAGAACCCAACTGTGGCAGCTTGGCAAAGGTAGGACTTGAACCCTGGGCCATCAGGTCCAGAGTTCAGTACCTTAACCGCGACGCTAACATAGTATCCAAACAATTTACCAAACAATTATAAAATCTGTATCCATATTATTCAAACTGAATAACACTCGGCCACAACACATACGCTTATAGAGCACATCTAACATTGCTTAGTACCTCCCTGCTGTAGCCCATTAACCTCAAGGTTCAAAATGTTGTGCATGCTGAGATGCTTTTCTGCTTACCACAATTTAAGTGGTTATCTGAGTTGCCATATCTTCTCTGTCAACTTAAACCAGTCTCTCAATTATTTGGTGACAGCTCTCATCAACAAGATGTTTCTGCCTGCAGAACTCCCACTCACTAGATGTTTTTTCACTGGATGTAAAATTCCCAGGAGATGGGCAGTTATAGAAATACCCAAACCATCAATAACCATGCCACTGTCTACATCACTAAAGTCAAGATTTTCTCTATTCTGATGGATGATTTGAAGATTACGGTAAATGTTAGTCCATATGGACATGGATCTATGTATTGCAATGTATTGCTGCCACATATTTGGCCGATTAGTTAATTGTATAAATGCATAGATCTACAGGTGTTCCTAATAAAGTGCTCAGCTAGCGTATGTATCTTGGTAATTACACCTGGTTGCATTACAAGCAGACTTTGTTTAAGGAGATGAAAGAGATCTGCTTTGCGTTTGTGATACCTGACACCTGCATTGTTAATTTTATTATTATGCACAGCAAGGCAGAAACAAAGCTCCATAGAGAACCAATTACAGAATTTACTAATGTTTTATTGGATGTTTATATTAAGTAATAAGATCACATTGTGTGTGCT
Organism: Parotocinclus maculicauda; assembly: GCA_034780255.1. Taxonomy (NCBI): domain Eukaryota; kingdom Metazoa; phylum Chordata; class Actinopteri; order Siluriformes; family Loricariidae; genus Parotocinclus; species Parotocinclus maculicauda. Next base: position 10,355 of record JAUZSU010143988.1, on the reverse strand, counting down.
GGTTTAAACATCAAATATAAATTTGAGTGAGACAAAAAAAAAAACTACAGTGCAGGTTAGATATGCCAGTTCAGTGTAGAAAAGTTTCTAAATACTTAAAGATAATATGATTTGATACAGACTTATATTGGCTAATTTGTAAGTGATGAAACCCTATTAAAATAAATATAGTACTTCTATCATTATGACATACCTGCATGGAGCCCTCCACACTTGGGGTCATCAGCAGGTAACCAGCGGGACAAGACGGGGTAAGACTGACCTTTTTTAAAAAATAAAAACGACATGAGAAACTGCTAAAGACAGGAGAGAAACAGAAATATTGCCACACTTGATAACGATGGGTAACATAATTATGAAATAATGTCTTTGGGATACTAAGAGATGCTAATTTCTTTATCTAAAGGTATTTAAGAACATTTGTAAACTAAACATTTTTTTAAACATTTGTATGTCATTTAAAGAGTTGTAACACAACAACACATCACAATATTGGACACCCATAAAATACTTATAAAGAAATGTAACTGAAGCATGATCCGCAAGCCCTGGTTACACAGGCATTTTAACTATTTTTACTTAGCATGTCAATTATTTAGCCTACTTAGCCTACATCTATCATCCCAACCATTTAGCAGGTCATTTAATTTTGTTTCTCTAGCCAGTGGTTTCTCACTCTGTGTGAATCAGTTGCCAATCTAGAGAGACTTCTTGATGGATTTAGGTATACAGGTGGGGTGGCCATGCCGTCATCCAGGACCTCATCTTCTTGGTCTTCCAGTCCTACGCCAAGAATATCTTTCTGAGTGCTGAGCTGGTGTGGCTCATCTGAAGCAGGATCTGAAGCAACACATTCACCCTATAAATGAGAAATAACAAATTAAAAAGCCTGCTAATTGTACATGTAAAACGTTTTTAAAAAACAAAGGAGTGCCTACAGAAAGCAAGCATCTAAAATCTTCTACATTTTCCATACTTTTTGTTTACATGATATGGACATAACAGAATACTGCAATTTCATAGGGATACTGCTTACTGCTAGAAATAATCTAAATATTGTGTAGTTCAGGTATGCCTTACATTGATGACGAGGTATCGTGGTGGGTCACGTGCCATGCGGCTAAATTCACTGGCCAGCTCTTTGAAGGTTGGCCGAACATTCTCATCGATCATCCAGCCTACCCAAACAATCAGATATGTTAGGATTTTGCATAATACATCAACTTAATAGAGCAAACACAACCAAGCACACCAGTATCTTCAACAGTAAACCTATAGTTAATTGAAAGGACTCACATTTAACCATGACCATGTACACATCGATTGTGCAAATCTGAGGCTGAGAGAGACGCTTGCCCTTCTGTAGCAGGTCAGGGACTTCTTGTGGGTTCATTGCAGCATATGGCTCTGCTCCATATGACATCATCTCCCAGACAGTCACACCTACAAGACAGGAATGGGCCATACATGGAGCTGAAAGGGATCTACAATTTTGGCATCAATGTATCCTCCTGTGATGGGTATTAAGAGGTGTGTAAAAGGGTGAAGGTAATTTGGTAGAGGATCTATACATGTGAATTTGGTGCGGAGGTGTCCTAATATTGCACTGGATAACCATATTGAACAATAAACAAGGACAAACAATATTTTTCTAGTCTATTGTTCTATTCTATCCAGCACTGCCATTGTCAGCATAAAACCACGTAAACTCACCATAGCTCCAGACGTCACTCTCATGCGTATAGCGGTCAAACAGAATACTCTCAAGGGCCATCCATTTGATTGGAGTCTGGCTTGGCTTTACTTCGTTAAAACATTTCTTGTTCTCTGGATAGAACAAGTCAGCAATGCCATAGTCAGCGATTTGGACCATAAAGTCACTCTTCAGAAGGATGTTCCGAGCAGCTAAGTTCCTGTGGACTATCTTCTGCTCTTCAAGGTAATACATGCCCTGAGTGAGAAAGAAAGGGAGAAGATGAGTGTGGGTTATTAATGCACAAGAGCAGAAAAAAGGTAATCAAGAACCCACAATCACACTAAAGTTCACATTTAAGGCATTCTGCAGACAGCAATTAGCAGACACCCTTATCAAGAGTGATCCAGTGCAAGTTTACATGTACTTAACCATGCTCCTTTATTATAAGCAATATGGACCTAGGTGAAATAAAAAAACCTCACCTTTGCTATTTGCATACACCAGTTAAGGAGCCGTTGTGGGTTGAGGTTGTCTCTGCGCTGTCTGATATGCTCCAGTAAGGACCCCTGTGGCATAATTTGCGTGACCAGCTCCAAATTTTCACCGGGACAAATGCCTAAGATCCTCACAATGTAGGGGTGATCCAAGCTGCCAATTGCCCGCATATGCTACAAGACACAGGACATGGTTTATTGCTTAAGTGATTTAATCGCATTAAAAAGTTTTAGAAACTTTATGGAATGACCTGGAGTTCTGCATTAATTAAAATGTGCTCAACTGTTCACTCAAGTGATATGACTATTAGTCAAGTAATGATCTACTTTTAATATTTACACACAAACACACTTTCATATTTGAACAAATTAGTTACTTCTTTAATGTTGAGGCTGGATAATGTACATTAATATTGTACATAATATTTAATTAAATCACTGTATTTAATAACTGATAGAACTTCGATTTCAGTAATTATACTGCTGCTATAACTGCTGAACAGAAAAGTCCATCTTTTTTCTTGTTTCAACTTTGCTATTGGTTTATTTTTCACATGTCTGGCAGCATTTTTGCAACCTCCTCCAAGCTTGTCTTAGCAGTAAGAGCCAGCCTCTGGAACTGGCAGTTCCTGGGATACAGGGCTCAAACTCCAGACTAGGACTGCAACATGCACTGGTTATGGAATCCTGCAATGGACTGAACCCTGTGATGGGTGGGCGTGAAGTTTTGCTTTGCTTTGTGTCCTTGACATTTGGCTCTTCTGTCCAAAAACAATTATTGCAAAAATATTGTGGTACAATTGTTTTTGTGTTGTTTGCTAATTCTGAATTTCTATAATTAGCAATTTTATATACACTGCTCACACAAATTAGGGGATATTTCATTATTCAATTTTCATCATTTTAATTTTTGTGATTAGTATATTATTAACTCTATGGGTAATAAATTCAGAGATTTAAATGGATTCACAAACATTTTATTGAATATGTGTATTTTTGTAACTTAATAACTATTGAGGTCTCTGCATCTGTGTGTGAGAGTTACTTACATCTGTAACTTCCTGGAAATTCTGTCTGTCAGTATGATCCTGAATAGTTTTTATGGCCACTGGAATCTTCACTGTGTCTCCTTCTGGAATCCAGACACCCTGAGAGACGGCAAAAGAGGAAAAAAGAAAGAGAGATATAAAATAGGCACAAATTAGGCAGTGCTACACGTTATTGGTTTCTGATGACTGAAAGGTCAATGTACCTTATAGACAGTCCCAAAAACTCCTTCACCCATAGGTTTCATCTTCCGCAGTTCAGATGCTTTCAAGATGCGAGCATGTACTTTGGTGCCTTTCTCCCCAGGATCCAATGGCTCAAGACTCTACACATATAAATGCACAAACAGGTAAACCCACAAATACATTATTGTGCAAGTAAGCGCAAAGCCAAATCAATAGAGATAGGTATTATTAATTCATATGATTACACACATATTACACATAATTCTTGCTTAAATAAATCTTTTCTGTCTCATAGACAAGTGTAAGTTGAAGTATGTAGTAACCTCTCCACTCTCGAGGTACCGTCTCATGGCACGTTTGCGTCGGATGGCTAGGCTGCGGCGATACAGAACAGTCATCACAAACACAGAGAACCCCACCAATGTCCCAGCTATAACGGCCAACACAATTGCAGTCACTGGCAACCTACACAAACACACACATAAACACACACACACACACACACACAGAAAGATTATGATCACTCAATCATGCACAACAAACTTACTGTAATGTAAAGACCAGCAGAGGGAGGCACACTCACCCAGATGTTTTTGTCCGAGACTCTCTGCAGTCTCTTAAATCTGGTCCAGTGCACCTAAAACATACATACATTAATCATCAGCACTATGGTGGTAAAACCAGTCCTGTTTTTAAAAACATTTACTTAAATCATGGCAGGTATGTTACAACATGTCTGAAGCCATTATCTCTACAAAAGGGAATAGCAGCATTAGTCAGAGGGAGGGTAGATGCATTCCTAAGTGTATACGCACTCCCTCAATGACAATGGTTTGGTTTGCAATATTTCAACCTTATGATGGGAATCCTATAATATTTGTAAATACACATTTAGCAGGAACCATTTTCTAAACTTTGAATTTGCTTTTCCCCCAGAAAAACGACATTCAGTACAATACTCTCCTGTGGCCATTGGGGCAGCAACCAGCTGACTGAACTGAACGGAACTGAGCTACAGTGCTTACAGTCCACCAGTGGACTAACATTTTACATATTTATGGTAGACTACATAAATATTAAACTCCTAGATTTACAATAAATTCATCAATACACTGTAAATCGGGGGAAGCTGTAATAGATAAAACATCACAGATTTCAAATCTTTCAAATATATTTTATTGGCAATTAAGAGATACAACATGATTTATTAACCTAATTTTCTTCTAATTTTGTTAAAAATACTTCTTGTCTAATTTTACTCTACAAATTAACAGAACTTTTGGAAAGTTTTGTTTAGGTGATGCAGTAGTCTAACACATGAGCCTATTATTGTAGAGACCAGGGTTGGAGCTCCAGTTGTGCCTTTCGGCTGGGTCAAGCATCCGATTATTTGTGTCTGAGGGAGAATATAACGATTGAGAAATCACACTCTGAGGCTGGAACAAACGCTACCTACCCAGCCCTATGATGGACTGGCGTCCCCTCCAAGGCAGGCTTATGCCTGCATCATAAATTCTGTTCTTCCACAGTGGAAAGGCAGGGTAAAAAATAAAAAATAAACTAATACTGTGCTTTCTCCTGCAGCACAGTGACTCAGTGGTTATCAATGTGACCTCACAGCTCCAGAGTCCCAACCCTTCCACCGCCTGTATGTAGGTTGCATGTTATCTATGTGGGTTTCATCTGAGTACTACGGTTTTTACTCATATTCCAAATATATGCTTTAGGATATTTCTAAAAGTGTCCCATACTGAGTGAATGTTGTGTGTGTGTGTGTGTCCTGTAATGGACTAGAAGCCTGTCTAGGCTTGGTTCCTGCCTTATGTCCTCTGTAGCTGGTTGGCCCTGGCACATTATGGTCTTCCTTTTACCTCCAAAGTCTACCAAAGTTTTTAATGCTTTACTCTTATGCTGTTTAGGAGCCTATGTTATGGCATTATTAACATAATACAATGTAAAGGCATGCAAAGCTAAATTAGCCACATGATGATGCCTCACCCATGAGTGCAGTTGCCATGGCAGGGCTGGCATTTGTTTTGGCTGTTAGAAAATTTAAAAATGACAAGTCCTTTTTCTCCCAAAACTCCAACTGGGCATGATGAGACACAGTGTGGCCCATCCTGCATGTTCACACACACTTCACATTGATCTGCCCCCTAAATAGACATAGAGAAAGAAAGAGAGAGAGAAACACCACTAAGTTTTTTTTTACCAACTGCTTAACATTTCAATAAGTATGGTCCAGTTGAGAGCTACATATAAATTAATATGATAGTTCACTTTACCGGCCCTCGGCAGGTAGGTCTGTTCTCCTGCACTGCACACTCTGAGTGACACACTGTGCACTCTCCATTTGATGCAGCACACTCCCGCTTTTCCCTGTCATGTCAAACACACATCATCTTCAGTAATTTGTCAAAAATATTTGTATTGCCTTTGTAATACACATGCAAGAGCCTCTTGCTATCCATAACACTTCACATAATTGTGGAAGAATCCCGAAAATTCAAGTCCAAAACATGAATACACACATTTATCCGGACTTTATCCGGTACGGACTTTCCACTGACATAATGACTACTGTAGCTAATTATTTGAATAATTTAGATTCAACAGAACAAAGCTTCATGCGGCTAATGAATGCTACACCTATACCTACCCCTAACCTTAATCTCAGTCCCCCAAAAACAGTCATTTGGCTCTATTGTTTAGTTTTTTTTAATAAAAGCTGAATTTTTTTGTAAAACAAACAAATACAAAAGAAGCAGTTAATTTTTTTTTAAATATTAAAAGAGTGAAACAAAACTCCAGGTTTTCCCATCACCGTGAGGACATTTGGTCCTCACAAGTATTAGCAAACAACGTGCACACACACAAAGTGTGCTGACACAAACTTATTACACTCATTACCATAAATTGGCATAGACTTGAGTGTGTCTATAGTGTCTCAAAAAAGTGAGTACACCCCTCACATTTTTGTAAAAAAATGTTTTCATTACACAACACTGGAGATATGACACTCTACACACAGCCATTGATGTCTGCTGGCAACTGCTGGCAACAAAAGTGAGTACACCCCTAAGTGAAAAGTTGTTTAGACATAAATTTCTGTGTGTTGAGTTACTTTGAGGGTACAGCTAAATTATACTGCTATACAAGCTTTAGACGGACTACTATACATTGTATCAAAGTGTCATACCTTCAGTGTTGTCCCATGAAAATATATAATAAAATAGCTACAAAAATGTGAGGGGTGTACTCGCTTTTGTGAGATACTGTATGTGATTTGTCTTGAGACAACCTTGTGAACATATAAAACCTTGTGTGTGCCACTGAAATGGCCACTTATGCAGACAGTGATGGTAAATTACCCAAATAAATAAAAAAAACACACAGTTTTGTCTCTTTATCCTTGTCAGTACTGTTTAGTGGTACAATAATTTCTGTTTAATTACTGTTACTGTATAAATCTATTTAATGCTACACCTGCATCCAACCCAAACCCTAACCTTAACTTCAGTAACTTAAGCAAATATTTTGGCTGATTTGCACTTGTAAATATACACAACTCACAGAAATGAGGGGATATTTCAAAATGATCGTCATTTTTGTGAGCAGTATATATGAGGTACAGAAAAATGTCCCCTATGACAGAGAATGTGAGATCTTCCTGTCCGTGTGAGAATGTCTGCCTACAATGATATATAAACTTGGCCCATGCCCACACCCACACACATACTGACCCCTCCAGGAAGTTACATTGTGGTACACAGGTTCCTCCTCTGCTGTAGTTCTTGCAAGAAACACATTTATCTGGCCCTGGACCCCAACATCCATCGGATGAACACAGTGGATCACACACATGGCCGTTTGTGACTATATATCGACAACACACATGCATGCAGATATTAATTGATCAGTCATCAGTAATATAATGTAAAAGCTAAAACTACAATGTATTACTGACAAACTATTATTGCTACTAATGCTGATAATTTCTAATTTGCAACTTCACAGAATCTGGATTTCTTGATGAAGGTATATGTGCTTCTATGCTTCTTTATGTTAATTAATGACATTTATGTTGAACCACCATCTCAAGAAATTTTACATTGAACATAGAAAGAATGTGATCTCTTAATATAAGTTATATAAACAGGTCAAACCACAACTGCTGTCATTTTGGTAATGTGATTGGTCCTGGGTGATGCTTAGTCAATCTTGGAGTGCTTTAGGTTTATTAGTAAATAGATAAAATTATTATATGCTCAATAAAGAAACTCTGAAAAGACCAATTTACTGTCTGCTCTTTTCTCCAAGCCCTTGCACAATCCATACATTTCTTGTGACAATTAAGTGGTCCACTTGATGACCCTAACCCAGAAACCAGGAAGTGAAGTGTGCACTGCTCACACTTACCACATTCACTTTGTAGGCAATTCTCTCTGATATCAATTTTTCTCTGCCGGCGTTGGGACCGTGGGCCGGTCACAAAGAGACGTGTCCAGTTGGCAGTGTGGTGGTAGCACAGCTGTTTGTTCCCTGTGATGTAGATACCACCGTCATTAATCCTCTTCAGAGAGCGCAAACCCAGTGACTTCAGAGTGGGAATTTTCATCACCAGCAGAGAGTAGCCCCTGGAGACAGAAACACTTCATAAGTCGAAAGTAAACTAGGATGGACTTTAACTATTACACATTTAAAAGCACAATTTATATAAACTTTTACAAGTAGCAATCCATAAGGTGTAGCAATTCAGCAGATGTTTGTTAACAATGAAATGCTACATTTTCGGCATACAGTATATTATTGTCAGACTTTACTTTCTACAGGTTTCATTTAAGGTTCATCTGATCAATGTCCATTTCCTTTAACTATCAAGGTCTAAGAAATTTCTAATTATATTAGAAAATAAAAACATGGTTTTTCACCTCAACAGACAATCAATTCTTCGGATATACGGTGGGAACTCGAGTTTAAAAGCAGAAGTCAGTCTTTCGTGTGTGTGTAACTTCCTTTACAGGCCGGGTGCTCACTTGCTCACGTTTGGAATATAGACTTTTCTAACTTGGTTGGTGTGTAAGTCACTCGTGTTTCTGTGTATGACTTTCTGCTACTTATTTCTAAAAAGCTGTAAATGATGTTCGTAAGGGTGTGTGCCTGTCCTATTTTAAATAGCACCAATATGTCCTCTCTCATATATACATACATAAAGCGAGTCACATTCACTCACTGTTCACATTTATTCAGTCTCTGTTTCATCTGGATGATCTTTCAGCATAAAGCTGCCAAAAAAAGTATCAGGTCCATCATAACATCGTAAGTGTTATGGGTTTCTTCTATGCAGGTTCATAACAGTACATTACCGTATTTATAAAAGTTATTGTGTATTAGGGATACTGTGTAGATGGTAGCATTCCACTCGTGTTTTCAGTGGTATCTCTAATGCATTTAAGTATTGTTTGCATGCATTTCTTTGTGAAACCCCTTTGTATTTACATTACAATAGTATAAAAAGACTATGTCGCTATGGTAATGTCTGATCATTTCGATCAGCCTTCTGTTTCACAGAACACAATGTGGTCTCATACCCCTATTGAAGACACTGAAATTGCATTGTCATGTAAAGAACAACAGAGGCAAAAGTATTTACAAATTGCAATAAAATAGTGTGCCAACGAGCAACATATGAGGAACATATTTCAGCCAGTAAAGTTTTTTTTCCCCTATTTTCATTAAGTTATTCATCTACTATTCCATCTCACATCAGCTTTTAAGAGTTGCTTTTCTGGTGTATATTTGTTTACATGATCCTTGTTAGTGTTAAAAATGTATGATTATGTACACTCAAGTCAATGGCAATTTACTGTAATCAATTAACCTAATTCTCAAACAGTCTTTGAACTGTGGGAGGAAACTGGAGTATCCGGAGTAAACATATACAGACATGGGGAGGACATGCAAACTCCACACAGAAAGGACCCAGGTTGCTCCACCCTGGGATTGAACCCAGGACCTTCTTGCTGTGAGGCAGCGATGACCAGTATTGTTTAAATAATATACAGAGCTAACATGCTGATATGTTTGACAGAAATTTAATGCAGAAAGGGAAAGAAGCAGCTCTTACTTGTAATGAGTTCGGACTTGTATAGTCGCCAGATTGGAGAAGACTGACAGATCTTCCATTTCTTCAGGCCATGACTGAATGCTCAGAACATCTGGCAACCCACAATATTGGTGTCATTAATGGTAGATCAGTAAAAGTGCAAGAAATATATGTCTTTTTTAATAGTTTTGTACTCAGTACTCGTTACATTCAAACACACACAAACCTATTCAAAAACTTACTGACCTGTGATTTCTTTGACAGTGTTAAAGATTTTGAGTTTCTTGGGGTCAAGAGCCGATACATTGTTATATGCATCTCTGCAGGTGTGACAAAGGGCATATTAGTGACTTTCCCACTAAACCTGTCAGCAACATATCCCTAAATAAAATATTTATGTGAAAGTAATATTTACAGGTTCCTTTTAAGATTAGCATGTGAGACCCTTACCCCTTAATGCCTGTGACAAGGAAATGAAGGCTGCCCTGGATTTTGGTGCAGTTTATGAAACTGTCTATGTTGTTGGAGTCCACAGTTTCTCTGTTGGTTGCACCAGTACCTTGACACACTAAAGAAAGAGAAAAAAGAGAAAGAGAGAGCATGAACTCCTATGCCAATTTATGCATTTGAAATTTAGAACTGTAAGACGGTGTCAACATGCTTTTATAATTTGTCATTGCCCATCAGAGCTCCAGGGAGCTAGAGAAAATCTGTCATGATTTGTTTTGGTTGGTTTGTTTATTTGGTTTTCTTTTTTAACGTCACTTATCGGCATCAGTGGCCATCCAGCGACACGCACAAGGTTAGATCCATACACAAGTTCATTC
>JAUZSU010143987.1:5598-27035 GCA_034780255.1 Parotocinclus maculicauda | reverse complement strand
TCGTGGCTCTTTCGATGTGTTTATCGTGAAACCTCACATCGCGATAACGATAAAAATACGATTAATCGTGCAGCCCTTAACTTTACCATGAAACCCCTTTGAAAGCACCTTTCCAGCCATGGTTAGTGTTTGTGCTACCAATCACTGCTATTAGTGGAATCCTAAAGGAACAGCCAGTTTTATTCTGATGTTATTAAAACCACTATAATGAAAGTCAGTTGTGGGCCTTGTTGAGCCTGTTGTGTAATCTGGTTATAAATGAGCAAGGTTATAATGACTAAAGGATATTAATGCTTATCCAAACCAGGTGTTTTACTAAGTAAATGATAATAGTTATTCAGAATTTGTGTTCCTTTTATATTGCTTGTGAGGTTATATAATACATTAACTGGACAAAGAGTTGAAAAAAAGTTGCATGTTATTTTATTCATGGTATAATCTGAGAGTGGAGTAGGATTTCAAAAGGGTATGGTGATTTCCTGTGGGCTCTGTTGTAAATCATCAGTATAGCATTTGCATATGGTGATCAGTAGATGAAGCCCAAACGCTGAGATAACTGTCCAATAGCAGATGCTAAGTGATCATAGCTGATCCTGGTTTATTGGGTTGAATGGCGCTCCTATTCTCCATCAAACAAAGTAGCACTAGCCAGTTTGTAGTGTTTGTGAATCCCTGGTTCCAGAGGAGGGTTTCATTTAGACTCCTTCAGCTGCCCTAATGACATTCCTAAGATAGCAGATTAAAGTTGTGATGGCTGGCTTCGGGGAGAGATCTGCTAATTGTTCAGTTAAGTGCTAATTGCACTTTGAACTTCCAAGCAACTTTAAATAGACACCCACAAACACTGACCAATTGTTCACCATGTGTGGGTGGGCTAAAACTGACACCTGACAGGAATGTGTCAATATTTACACCAAGATCTTTTACTCCTTCACAGGGAGTGACTGAACTACCATCCAGAGTTATTGTCAAATCTGAAAGCTTACTTGATAAGTGATATCAGCAAATGTATATTAATATAGTTAAATATTGTTTTTTTTGTTTGTTTGTTTTGTTTTATTTATTTACATATAGACGTGGTCACGTGGTTGTTTTCTTCTGCTAATTTTCAAACAATAGCCTGCTTACATAGCAGTGACCAATTTCTGTTATTAGTACATAAAATGTAATAAAATAGTCACACTGTTTAGAATTGGCATATGTTAAAGAAATGCATTTTAGCCCCTTCTCCATGTGAGTGCAGTTCTGATCATTTTGTACTAATAAACATTGTAATGAAATAGTTGTTTGGAGAAAAGCTAATTTTAAAGCGTTGAATCAGGGAAATAGTTTTGTTATACTTACTTTAAAAATATTAACCGCTGTTCTTTCTCTGTATCTGTGCATGCATGCGTATGATGGTTAAGTATTAATAGCAGAATATTTTTAGTAACTAATGTTTCCTGAACCCTGTACAGACCGTGATAAGCGACATTATTTTCTATTGATACATAATTCCTGATAGTGCATAATGAGCTAATTCAAGCACAAGAAGATCATTTCATTAGAACATAGAGGAGCATTTTGTTGATATGCATGGCAAAGCCTATGATTTAGTGTGCTGATCTCATATTTTTTCCATTCTTGGAATAATCCACTCCAGGTCTGTTGTTGGTACTTATAGTCTTGCAGGAAACCTTTCAGGTGAACTGGTAGCTTAATTACCATGTATCTGGGCTACTAATCAGATGGTTATGAGTTCAGTTTCTTGCTTTGCCAAGATGTGACAATTGAAAGATCCTAAACATAAGTTATAAGGTGAGATAACTGTTTATTAAAGGCATAAATGTATAGCCAGCAATATCTCAAGATCCAGAAATATGTGCATCCCTCACTGCTTCTACCAGACCAACGTTGTTGTTGCTTTTTTTCTTGTTATTTGCCTTTGGTGCTCTTCAGTTGAACATGAGTCATACTTGTTTTAGAGCATACACTTCCTGCATTTTGGGCATTGAAGACCATTAGCCTGGTTGCTTTTAACAAAGAAAAAAACTTTTCAGAAAATATTTGATCTGCCTTCTATCAGAAAAATAAGCCTTGCTCCCCAGATAGTTTAGCAAAAGTAGACTTCTTAGTCACACAAAATTTAAGAGCCTGAATTACATTGAGAGAATTTTTCCAGTGACGCATGCGTTCGAAGGTGGTAATGCTGCTAGCCTGCCATTCACCATAACAATCATATCTAGCCACTTGTGGTCCTTTGGACCTTTCCTCTGACGGACAGAGTAGAAGGTAGTTGAGGTTATATGTAGCCATAAATGTGCTACAATTAGTCATACTTTGAGGTATGGCATGCACGTATATACCAAAAACCGTACCCAAATACCGTAGTATCACTTCTGTTTTGGTCCTCACCTCAAAACAGAGTAAGGGGAACAAACTACTACTGTAAAGTGCAGTGACCACTACAACTTAAATAAGCAGAATATAAAATGAAAAAGATATAGAAGATCTTCACAGTACAGTATAATATACCACTTTATTAATTTTTGTGTCTAGTAGTAGCTATATACCTCCCTGGTACATATTTTAATGATTTAATTGCCTTAATGTGTACCTTAATACAAGCATATGTGTGTATATAATACAGGTAAGCACCAGGTAACATCAATTCAGATATACTTTTATGGTCCTAGAAGTCCAATAAGGTTATTATCTTTATTTTTAAGGTTAACCCATATCCTTTTGCCAGATACATTAGCTGTTGTAGTTTAACATTTTTAACACTGTGCAATGAACTGTGCAAAATTTGGTGCAAGAAGTTTTTCTTAAACACATACTGTAGATTTAAATTGCTGCTGCATCCCGTATAGAATTACTATGCAAGGTATAATGTGTTCGAACATCCAGTGCACTATCACAGAATGGACATTAAGCGACACATATCTTTATTACATTTTCACTTAACTTCAATGTAGTGTGGATGAGTTTTACTTGATCACCAATTACTGTTCACTTAGACAGACAATAAAAAGTAGGCATTTCTCATTAGGGTATATTCCAGTCTAGATTGCTTATCCATTTTCCGTGTTTTAAACGGACCTATGGCATATGGAGAAAAAAAGGTGGATTCAGAGAGATGAGAATGTTTTTTGTTTTTTTTTTGTCACTTTTCTTCTCAGTATTTCATTTTGTGAAGGCACAATCTGTTTTGTCACCTCAAACAAACAGTATGTTCCAGTGACATATGTGCCATTGGAGAGGATTTGGATATTGTTGCAAATTGGTTTTCACAATGTCTAGTGGTGGGAAACTGTTGCTCCTTTACGAAACTGTCATAGGCTTTTTTAAGGAGTAGGTGCCTGTGGAGGCCTTCACACAAATAACTACGTGTACAACTTCTTTTGGACAGCGTCTTCTGAAAAACGTCTTCATCGAAGTACATATGACGCTGCACAAATAGCTTTGCATGCATGAATTTCATTTATTTTAAATTAACATTGAAGGATACAAGTAGGTTTCTGATAGGCTTGTTGGGTAGCATCTCAAGTTTAATTGGCATGTTAAACTTTACAGATAGATGGAGATGGCAGAACTTGACTCAAGGCATAAGCTTGAAATATGCAGCTGTACTACAGCATATAAACTTATTTATAGACACACAATGTTGCTGCTAATTGGAATTGATGCAGCAGTCCAGATGTTATTGTTCTTTTATTAAACTTGTTCTATTCAATAAAATCATTCATGTATTTGGTCAGTTTAAGTGCTGTCTAATCAATGACTCTGTTTTTAAATATATTGAGCCTTGTGGATGCTGTACTACCCTATGGCCTACTGTTAGTACTTTTGTATCCAGCCTTTCCTTTATCAATAGCACACTCTGCCCTCATGCAGGCCTGCACTCAGGAGAATTCTCCAGTAATGTGTTAAAAGAAAGCTAGTGAGGTGTGCGAGCACTTGTCAGTGTCACTCATGCGGAACATCTAACACTCCACAGACTTACTAACAGCCTCAGGTTATTCACTCTGCATCTTCATGGTTCTCAGATGGACATTTTTTAATCGGTATGCCCTTAGTATCACTGCAGAATGATTAAATACTGTACAAGGTGTTGCTATGTGCATAGTTGTTTTAAAGGTTTAAACACATCTGCAGTGGTTGCATTAATTATCATGTGTGTGTTATTTTATTATTATTATTTTCAGGTTGTGCATAGGCTTGTCCTTTGCTATTGTTTAATGAATTATTTTATGGTGTGCTTGGGTGGCAGCAGCAATTCATTAGTAGCCGTACAAGTAGTCCCACTGTAGTCTCGGATTCAAAGATTGGCTTGAAGAATAGAAAACCCATTGACTTCTGTCGATGTAGCCTCAATATTCAACATGTCATGCATTCAAAGATGCTCTTCTGGTCAACACTTAACACACTGGCCACAGAACTGCTGCTTACTGAATGCTTTTGTTTTTTTTTTTTTCATACATCTTTCCATGCAAACTCTAATATCACAGGAGATAATCTAAGGTACGTTTTTTAAATGTCACAATCATATAGATTACAGATTTTTTCCCCAAGAGCTGTGGCATCCATCACTGTTCACTGACTGATTACCACCTTTCCTATTATACTGTCTTCTTGTGCATTCTGCTTTTTTTAAACGAATTTACGCGGTCACTTAACCATATTCATAGTCCATAATGCAGTTTCTACTGTGTGTTGGTACATTTTGCACATATATGCGCAGTTACTTAACACATTCATAGTTTACAGTGCAATTATAGGTGCAATTGCAGTGCAGTTAACTGGTTTTTACTCTGAATGCACTATTTTTGTACTTAAGCACCTAACAATATTTTATTTTCTTGTCCCCTTTTGTTTCTTCTTGAAGTGTCACACAAGTGCTATGACAATATATGTTTTTTTTGTTTCTATTAATCTGTTTCTACTTTTTCTTCACTCTGACATTAACATTTTGCATGGGTGGTTTGGTGGTGCACCGCTCCAGCAATCATCAGTTGGATCCCAGCTTCGGCCTGTGTGAAGTTTTTGTGTTCTCTTTGTGTCTGTCTAGGATTACTTTTGTTCATTCTCACATTCCAAAGATTCCACGGTTGAAATAGTGGGCATTTTTTTCATAATCATTGATAGTCATGGCCAGTGAGGCTTGTGTAATGTTAAATACATAAACAAACCCATGTTGACAGGATTATTTAAAATAGTTTGAACAGGCAATCCAAGTTATCTGACTGCGTTGGGATTGCCAGTGTCTTTGTACATGTTGAATAGTATGCATGAAATCATGAAGACACAGACCAGAAGTGTCAGGTAATGTAGAGGGTGAGTCAAACGTGACAGGACATGTGGCATGCTGCATTGTGGACTATTAAGAAAGACTGCCAAAACCATTGTTGAAGTTTCTTTGGGCTACGGCTCCATGGCTGGGTTTCTCAGAATTTGGCTATGAGGGGTGAAATAATGGACAAAAAGATAGTCCCCCTTGCCTATTACTTGATGGGTATTCAAATATGTCATTTTCTCCTGTGTTTCTTAAAGAAAGGGTGTCCTGTGACTTTTGTACTCACCCTGTTGCCAGACCGGCTACTGTAAGGCAGATAACCACTCTGTTGAACTGAGAAAAATGTCATGACATAATTTTAAACCTCGAGTTGGATGCAAAACAGCAAAAGACCAAAGCAGGTTTATCTGTCAGTCAAGAACAGAAAGCATAGGCTGCAATGTGCATAGACTCGACAAAACTAGACAGTTAACAGCTTCAAACGTGTAGTCAATGTAGTGTCAATTTCTGCTGAGGCACACAGATGGTAGAGACAGAATTTGGCACTAACAACAGGAATCATGCATCCAACCTGCCTTTTATCAAAATTCCAAGCTGGTGGATGTAACTAAATGCTGTGAGGAATGCTATTAAAACACTCTTTGGGGTAATATCAGTAAATTATTCCTTGAAAGTTAACATCTATGGGAGTATTGTTGTATGTGCATCAGTAAATATATATGTTCATAATATGGCAAATCCACATCATCAAATATTGCAGATCTGTATTCACTTTAATAATGGTATGTTTTCCATTCTTAATATTTCATAGTAATGTTCAAATAAAATGAATGCAACACAAGGAAAATAAATTACACTTATAACATTGTTTTTCTCTTTACTAGCTCACTTTGTGTTACAAAAATTCTAAATTTCCTGATGAAGCCTCGTAAAGTGCAGTCCACCTGCCAGCAGTTTAGTTTCCAGTCTAAGAGTAAACCAGGAATGAGAAAAGATAAAGCAAGGGACCATTAGAGGGATGGGGTGACTTTCTGCATCACAGCGAAAAGTACATTGGCCTGCAAATCTACAAGTCCCTTCTAGTGATTTCAGTAAACATGAGAAAAAAGATAAGCATTTAAATAATGGTCTTTAAATTTTCCCTACTTTCTGTTATGTTGTGTGTGAATATATGAGTGTGAGGATGAGCCATACCCTAAATGAGCGAGAACTAGTTAAAAAAAGACCCCTGGTCCCCAGTAAATCCTGTGCATTAGTGTTATGTAACCCGTGAAAGGTACATCCCTTTTATTATTCATGAGTTTGATGTATATTTCACAGTGTACAGTCAACCTCAGAATTATTCACACCCTTTTAAAAGATGACTTAAAAGGACATAGTGTTTTATTCCTTATGTTTCCTAATCTTGAAAAGAAAAAAATTAGGAAAAATAATCCTAAAGTTGGTGTACAAAACTCATCACGTCAAATTAACATGGTTAGGGTCAAATTCCCTTATCAGTCATTATCGATGTGGTATAGTGTGGAATGTAGAAAAAGCTAAACAAAAATTAGAAAAAAATTGACAAAAATATGGTCCAACGCAGGCCCCAGTAACCTCTCCAGCTGTCCTTCAGATTGCCATTCTAGTCTGGAGTTTAACCCAGGTCCTTAGTAACTGCTGTTACCCCCTAGCCACGGGCACCATTAGTGATTGTAACATACCTGTGAATCTAATTCCTCACTGTGTAATAGTAGCCTCTTGGCTTTAAGTAACGTTCGTCTTATCCATCATACTTTGGGGCTTGTAATCTGAGGGATCAATAAACAGCATGATTTGCTGTATTTAAATAATATACTGTTGATTATATTCTGGTCTTATGTATATATTTTATTTTAATACATATACCTCTTTTTTGTGTGTGATTGATGTTAGTTTACATGATGATGTGGTGATAAATGTCCCGTTAGGCCCTGTTGAATTTCAAACTGAAAATTCAGCACTTCTGTTTACAAAGTAGCTGACAGCCATTACTTCTACATTAAAGAATATTAATCACAGCTTGTTCTGTAGTGCATAACAGTGAAGTACCATGATGTGTTAAACAAACTGACAGTTTGACAAAACTTGCGTTCTGTAGTTTTATATTGTTTGAATCAACATGGACAGTAACGACTATTTTTCTGTTTTAACAAAGCAGGTTGCTTGTCAGGAAGAAAGTCTAGGGGAAATAAAAATGATTTTGTAAAGTAAATAGGATATTATCCAGAGTAAAGTGAAAACGATTCAAAAAGGGCTACATATGACCCTGTAAACAGCTGAAGTGTAAATAAGTGCATTTGATAAGGATGGCTGACATGGGACTTATTTTGCAGGTTTATGGTTTAGGCACTGGATCTGAGGTCTTATGGCAGCATGACTATTCCCAGTTGATTTTATGTGTCTATTTAAATATATATGTGCGTGCGTGCGCACATGTTTGTTGCCAGATATTTATAACCTCATTAGACATTATTTAGGCATAAATGACTGTGTGTTGAGTAATTTTGAGGGCACAGCTAATTTACACTGTTCTACAAGCTGTAGACTGACTACTTTACATTGTATCAAAGTGTCATATCTTCAATGTTGTCCCATGAAAAAATTTAATAAAATTGTTACCAAAATGTGAGAGGTGTACAACCCACAGTTGGGACAACTGCATTCATCTGAGTTAGTTACTAAAAACTGAATCGTTAGGTGTGTTTGGTGGATGGATCCTATTTAACTGGGCAGCATTTTTTACTTTTAGGCGTTCTGAATAAGAAATAAATTAAACTGAATATATTATTAACCTATTAACTTGTTACTTTATATTGACTGTCAAGATCACAGACCACATACCCCCGGTATGGTTATGTGACAACCTCAGACCTATTCTTCACCCTAAAAAGCACTAAAACCTTAACCGCAACTGGTGGTGTCATAACTGGACTACTATGGGGTGCCAGTAAACCAAAACTGTAATGGACAGAGCACCTAGTGTTGTGCCTCTGTGGTTCATGGGCATGTTAAGTCCAGATACACCAGGAGTTCAGGGCTCACTCAGACAGTTTCTAATCGAAGTATAGTGTAGATCAATTTAAGCGCAACCGGATTACCTCCCAGTTCCTGACTTTCAGTGCGTTGTGTCACTAATGTATGATATATATTTTATTTTTTATTACATCCATATTATTTAGGACATTATTGATGTAATATGCATATATCATATTCATATACACGTACACATTCAGTAGCATTTTTCCAGTTTAACACTTTAGTCTGTTATTCTATCTACCAACCTAACAGGTTACATCTAGTCTTTTAGCAGATGTCTTTAGCCACAGCATCTTACAATCGAGACTGTCAGAAAAATATCCACTCTTATCTAGACACTTACGACTGATACAGTCATGGAAGAGCTGGGATTTGAAACCTGTACCAAACAAAAGCCTGTGCCTTAGACATATCAAACTGGTGCTCACTGCATATCATCCAACAGCTTAATGTATATAACTATCCAGTTTTTTTGTAATATGCACATGGATTACAAAGATTTGATAATGTCATATTGGATTCCCTCCACTGATGGTCATGGCAATGTCAGTCATCGAGCAAGCAATCACTTTTCGATAGGAATAATGTTTTCCGGTTGCACCGCTCTGAAAGATCTTTAGAAGGCTGTTAAACAAATTTACAAACTTCAATGCTGTTGAATTAGGTAAAAGATATTGAAAGTATAATCTGAGAAGTTACCAGTAATTGCCTGTTAAAGTGAGAAAATAATCTCCCTATTAAACCCCTGAAGCATAACACCTTCTAATTAAATGCATGAAATCTCATGGTGTGTTATTTGCTTGTCTTACTGCAACATAAAATATATTAATGTATAATATTGTATAGAAATATAGTATGTAGTAAATAATTTACCATAAAATTAAATGAAATAAACAGAGGACTGCAACATGCTTTCACAACCTCTGTGGGTGATCAGGATTTAATTCAAATTTCAACTCAAGTCTAGGGGCCCATTGTAATGAAATAGAGGGGGATGGGAGAGCCAAGTGCGTTATGATAGAAATATTTCAAACTCCCCTTGCCCTATTTTTGTCCTTCTAACCATCTGTATATGCTTTCTTCTGCATCCAGTGGTGGGGATCACAATCTGTGGTTAGCCTTTGCTTTAGCTTTAACTTTCGTATTTTGCCTTTTTTCTGACTCTACACATAAAGGCATTATTAGAGGCAACATTATAAACTGTGTAGATTTCTGAAGGTATTGGACCCCATTACATACTGTGCAGAGCATGATACGATATGTATGTTGCATTTCCATTGCATAAGAACTGTCAAGCAGAATGTGGTAGAGACAGAGTAAATACTATCTACCTCTAGATAAAGGACAGAGACAACAGAAGCAGGCCTGAGAACATCAGGCCATTTGGGATTTTTCCTATTTGTGGCACAGCTATTGTATTTGAGCAAGGATAGGCACTTTGTAAATTGACAGGCCACACTAGGCTTAACGTGAGGGGATTGACTTCTGAACCACAAGACATGTCCAAATATTAAAAGATTCCTGTTAAGAGTTTTTTTTGTTTTGGTTTGTTTGTTTGTTTGTGGGGGTTTTTGCAGGGGGATTCAGCCTGTGATGCTCTTCTAGTGGCATTTGGTATTAGAAATCCTTGCACAAAATAAATATTTGAGACATGCCAGTGTCCTTAAATGAACTTGCTGCTGCATTACAATGCCTTAATGCCTTGGATATTTATGATGTACCTTGGATTGTGCTTCAGAATATATGAATCACCTGTGTATATGCACTCTCCAACTACTGTAGTGCTTTGCGTTTTAATTATGGGCAGGAGAGTAACCTTACGTTAACATTAGAGCAGAAATAGACGCTTCATTAGGTACACTTTGCTAGTACTGTTTGACTTCTTGCTGTTTTTAGAAATGTCTTACTTCTCAACAAGGTGCTAGAAGCATTCCTCAGACACTCCTTGGCATGTCCAAGAAACCAGTTTGATAATTACTAGGCTTTGTGACATTGTGACATCCTGTTTGAAGTAGTCATCAAAAGATGTGGTCATAAAGGGATGAAGCTGGTGAGAAACAATACTTAAAAAAAAAAATATCTCCCACACCATTACACCACTAACAGCCCAAACTGTTGATACAAGACAGAATGGATCCATGGTTTCTTGTTATTTGTGCCAAATTATGACCCTACTGTTTAAAAGTCACAGTCGATATAGGGACTTTGGTGGGGCTGTGCAAATTGTAGCTTCATTGCCTGTTCTTATATGATGGTTTGGTATGTGATGCGGTTTTTTTGCTCTTTTTTTTTTAGTCCATTTGCTTTAAAGCTTAATATGTTCAGAGATACTTTCATGAATAATGGCCATACAGTATATAACACTGTACTTTCAAACTTTGATCTGTCGCTCCATATTACTCTTTTCCATTTATCTTAATTCCAGTTTCACCCCCCCCCCCTTTGGCATCCCATTAAAGAAGCTGTTTTTCTGTTATATTTTTTGTTTTGTTTTTTGTTTTGTTTTGTTTTTGCACTGTTTACATTTGTCCTGCATTTGCTAGTTGTACTCTAAAAAGGAGCATGAGAAATAATTATATATGGTGAGTATATCATTCCATATGGTATGGTATATGTAATATAATGGTGGACTTTTGCACAGTAACAGTTCTGTGCAAGAAGTTTGTTGAGAGGATTAAAAAAATAAATACTTTAGTTTCCAACAGTCACAAACCATTTCCAGTAGAATTTCAAAGTATTCCGATATATTGAAGTCTCATAACAGGTTTTGTGACAGCAGATTTTGTGGCCTGACTCAAGCCTGAAAAGGCTAACAAAGCTATTGCTAAGCAAGCTTATGATGGACAGTTTTTTGATTAAAAACTGAAGTAACCACAGCCATTTATTTTTGCTTTTCCACACCATCTAAGACCCCCGTTAGTAGCGCTCGAATATCCCAGACTCTAATATTCCCAGCTTGAATAATGCCACTCCTTCACAGCTAGTTTTGAAAACATTTTCATAGAGCATTTTTGTTCATAGTACAAGTTTTCAACGTGACACTGTATCATTTTCAGGCCTTGGCTCAAATATTGCTGTTGCAATATACATCTATGGGAGCACAAATGCCAATATTTTGTTTTCACAAACCAAGGGTTTACACTCTGGACAACATCACAAGAAAAATATCAAAGGCTTATGTAATATCAAAGGCCTACCAAGCCAGACCGTTTCAGAAACTACAGGAATGAGGCAGAGATCATAAAGCAATGACACTATAATTGGGCTATTAGTACAGATATAGATTTTTATTTTAACAATTCCACTTCATTAAAAGTGTAGGGGATGTGGTGGTTTGGTCTGTAAATGAATTACGCCTTTAAATTGTGCACATCATCATGAGAGAGGAGTCTACTCTAAATTTCACTGTTTTAACTTTTTTTTATAACATTGATTTCTCAGCGACAATAAATTCTTTTCTTCTTTTCTAATGTACTCTATTCTATCATAATGCCAACGCGTCGACTGGCCTTTTTTAAGTCTTTCTGAATACCCAATATCCAAGTCCTGCATGAACATGAAAAATTCCTCAAAATACCCCAAAATGGACACATAATAAGGCAACACACACACATGACTGTTACAATACAGGTTTTTGTGTAATTTTATTCTTAATTGGATTACATTTTCTACTTATTGAACCCCCCATCCCAAGGTCAAAGCCAAAGCAGTCTAAAACTTGGGCAGCCTGGGCCTTCAGAACCTCTTGAGTATTCTCGATCCAAATACTAAAGACTTCACATTCTCCTCACGTTCTCATAAGATTCAGTTGAAAATAGACTTTTTAACCTCTTGACAGGTACTTGACAGCGCCAAGGATTGTGAAATTGACTCGTGAACATTGTCTGACTGCAGTCCAGTATAGATGGTCATTTGCTGGTGATCATCTTATTGTGATCAATTCACTTGTCAGTGGTGATTGAATCTCTATCAGTAAAGCACTCAGACCTAGGAGGTGGGGGGAAGAAACATTTTAAATAAAGATTAATAGGATTACAAAGGAACCTGGTACAATATGGTAAAGACCCATGTTGGGTGCTATTAGGCAGAATGTGATATTAACTGTGTGAAAGCTTTTTTGGCAAGGACGGCTTTTGGAAGTAGCAAATAAAAGACAAACCACCTAATGGGGATTCTTGGTCATCCTTTTTGGTCATCCTTTTCATCCTTGTTTTTTGGGGTTTTTTTTGCAGAATTTACTGGGGAGATATTCTATAATATGAGCCAAGTTTGTTTTGTAGCTGGGTTCCGTTCTTGGATGTAGACTGTTTTTGCTCGCATATATTTAATAATTAAGTTTATTAATATTTACTAGAAGAATACAAAGCAATTCTGTAAGGTTGTCTACTAAATAATTTAAACACAAATTATAATAATTGTTTTCATGGTGTAACCATACTTTTTCCTGGTCATGGCTTATTTTGCATAAATATTATTATTGTTGATCATCATCTAGCTGTGGTGGATTGTTAGTGGGAAAATTCTACCTGTGAAAAAGCTCGATAGATTGCTTGAGCAAGAGTGAATTGCTTTGTAGAATCAGCACACTGCGTGAGGCACTTCTTTGCTTCACAAGGATGAGTGCCAAAGCTGAGTACTTTTGCATACAATTACAATAGCTTGTGTGTTCCACTACATCCAGCTACTTGTTGAAATGCACTGCCACCGATACACTTTCAAATATTGCCTGTAATGTTTACCGGGGCGTAATCAGACCTACCGTACTTTACTGCGGCACATTCTCGAGCAAAAGAATGTTTTTGACTTCCCAATACAATGCGCATACAAACTCCACTGGAATTTATTTTAAACATTGTTAATTCATACAACACTTATTGACAAGACTAATTGACCAAAAAAAAATGTTTATGCCTTTCCGGAATACTTCCTTTTATACCCAGTCATGCCACTCACCTGTGGAATGTTCCAAACGGGTGATTGTTAGCATTTCTCAACTTTCCCAGTATTTTGTTGCAGCATCAAATTCCAAATGAGTGAATATTTGCAAAGAACAAAATTAAATATCTTGTATTTGTAATGCATTTAATTGTATATGGGTTAAAAATGATTTGCAATCATCGTATTCTGTTTTTATTTACATAACATAACGTTTTACATAACGTCCCGACTTCATTGGAATTGGGGTTGTACAATGTTACTGTATTCCTCACAAATAGTTTGATTTTTAACAAACATTGCTATAAAGCAGAACTTCGTAATAACTGGTGTAATAATGGTTTGATTTTGGGGGGATTATCACTTGAAGGATTCTTTTTCCTACTACAAAAACCTTTAACAAGTAAAGTTGCCATATTGTTCATTGTGAGTTTTGTATCTGGATGAATGTGTCATAAAACCACAGCACTCTTTTTCAGACCTTGTGTAAAATCAGCTGGAAGAACAGAATCAAGGGCTGGTATGGCAAAGGACATGCTAGTGGTGTAGCAGTCTGACTCACTACCACAGAGGTTTAAGTCCCTGGCAGTGATGGACGTTGCATTCAGACACGATTCTCATGCCGTTGCGCAGACCACATCAGAGGGCTGTAACTCCTCCTTCCCTACTCCGGTTTTCTAACCGTCCCACGAAACCTTCACACAGAAGACACAACAACCTACTGTTTTTACTGTTTTAAAATTGTGTTCTGTGTCCTTTAAAAAATCATCTGACTAAAAAAAAGAGAAGAAGTTAAATCATGAAAATACAAAGGATACAGGGTTTGGGGCATGTTGACTGACCAACAGAATTACTGAAGCTCAGGCTTTTCTAAAATTAAGCCTCTGAATTAAGCCTCTTTTCTTAATATGTTTCACCAATTTATTGGGCAACATTGGACAGGAACTTGAGGCACTTGTGGAATCTTGATATCATGTGATAGCCTCAATAAGCTGAATGGGGTAACCAGTGTAGAAATTGTGCCGTTAAACCCTAAAGCCACCTAAATTATGGTCTCATTTGTGCACTATTATTAATCCTAGACCCCACTTACACTAGGTTGTTTAATGAGTCTTGAGTTATCAGCATTGTATTCAGATATGTCTAAGCCACATAAAACACATGTAAATGCATTTTTGAATCAATTTGATTTTGAGTTTGATACCTTACAAATACCTAATGACACAGCACACATCATCCATGTATACTGTTCCTGCGTGGCTGGACTTAAAGAGCTGGGGAATGTAAGAAACGTTTAAGGGTATTAATTTTTTATGGCTCTCTGCACCTTAGATGCACTTATTGCGGCGTCAGCGTCAATCAGTTTTAACACCCATCTGCATCAACTCCTGAAGTTGGCACCTTCCTTTTAGAAATTACAAGTGATTATGTAATATCTGTGACCTTTGATGTCGCATCAGCCTTTTGCAAATAAAAACTGTAAACAACTCAGGAAGCAGCTGGTCCAGTTTTAATGGCTTTATTTACAAATCACACAACATACAGCAATTTGAATCTGGAGGATTGGAGACGCATTTGAGATATGGAAGTCCGTATGCAACCTTATGTAGATACCAAGTGTAAACAGAGTCTCAGAAGGGGCTTTTCATAGGATGATGGATTGCTTCAAGTATTATGTGCTAATTGGCATATTGGCAGGTAAAGAGAAATAAAAGGTGCTGGATTACCAGAGGCCAGTACTCTCACTCTGTCCTTCTTTTTCTAAACACGACCTCAGCTTTTATGAAACTGTCACCATTATGCCACCACCCTGCTTCAAAATGAGATTTCCAGTTACGCTGCTGAAGAAAAAGACATCTGGCCACGGGGCTCTAGTTTAGCCTCTATGAAAAGGATTTTGATGGGTGCCTACATAGAAGTGGGAAAAAGGGCATAATGCTGGGAGGGAATAAAGTGATGGGTTTGGAAAAAAAACATTTTCAGTGTGGTACTTTGAAAATTAGTTAGACTTTCTAAAAAATGAAAAATAGTTTAGTAAGTCAGTAATGAGAACATTTATTTGATATGGCACATTTAGTACACAGCGTTTACTTTGTTATTTTGTGGATTGTACTGATTAATTCGCGTCAGACTTTCTAACTGTTTAATGATGCACAGCTTTGGCTTATAAGAAATCACTTAGTGTTTGTCCTTTGCAAATAAATATAAGTTCATGGATAAGGTGGTGGTATTATAAAGTTGTTTTGAGACTTCTCCACCAGCATATGCTATTCAGGCCAAATTGCTGAAGGTGTTCAAAGAAATGAAATCTTTCAGTGACAGTTTCCACAATTACACCATCACCTCTTGTCACAAGGTTTTACGAAAACAGTATCCATTGGCACAACATCGTGTCTGACTCAAGGACTTTTTGACTCAAGGAGCATTCAGTGGAGCTCTTTAATGTTGTGGGTGGTTGTTGTGGGTACAGAATGCCCGAAAGCACCAGTAGATTATTTGAAATGACTATTATGCTAGGCTGTGGTCTTGGTTATTCATCTCTGTATGAACCTTATGCTACACCCTTTTTTAAATGCCTCTTACCATAAGCTAATTTCATACATAGATGAAAGAGCCATTGAGGTGAAATGCATGCGCTCAGGTGATACAGCATGACCCAAACGCCTCGTTTGGAGTCCATTTTCAACTTATTTTAATGTGCAGTGTGGGATTGAGACTATGTGAAGGCACCATATTTGAAAAAAACAATAATTTGTGAGCCTCACTTTCTGCACTGAGATATACCGCAAACTTTTGCAAAACCAATAGAAACGTACTATTCTCTACAATGGCAAGCATGTTGTAGCAGTAGGCTTTCACTTCAGTGGACCCTAGTGATCCAACCAGAAAAACAGAAAACGGCCCAAGTCCAGATTTGCTCGTTAGACTGCCAGATGGTGAAGTGTGATTTATCACTCTGGATTGTCTTTTCCGCTGGTGATGTGCTTTCACCACTCCATTGCACATGGTAATCTTAGGTTTGTGTGCAGCTCGTTGACCATGGCAACACATCCTTGAAGCCCCTGATAAACAGTTCTTGTCCTGACATTGTTAAAGGCAGCTCAGCACATAGTGTTAGTGTGCATGGGAACTGAAAAGATTTTTTGTAAAATGTGCTTTTGCAAAGGAACAAGGATGACAGTTGACATGTTGAGGTGCCATTCAGAGCTAGTGCTACTCTTCACTGATTCACTGTACTTTTCTTAAGTACAACCTAGAGCATTCTAATGCCAGTATTTATTTATACATTTGACAGTGTGTTGGTATACTTTGCATGAAATAATTTATGAAACAGTTTTTGTGTAGCAGAAATGGCAAACCCAGTGATAAGAATAGCTGTGCTAATACATGTAGTTCAGTTGTGTCGTACTGGCAGTCACTGTTGCCAAATATACCAATTTCTGTGGATGGACTTGAAAAAGGCAGTTCAGTTGCAGCTCACCATAAAGTCTGACTCTCATATATATATATATAGAGAGAGAGAGAGAGTCAGACTTTATGGTGATATATATGAATGACAGTCAGATGAGCTGCACTGAACTGCCTTTTTCAAGTCCATCCACAGAAATTGGTATATTTGGCAGCATCAATTTTCTCTTCACTTTCTAAAAATTTGCCCTATTCCTGCTTAAGATTATGAGGTGGTTATTAACGTGGTTGTAAAGGGTCTTGTAAAATAATTACATTTTATACTCTATGCCATCAGCTTCATTGTAGTTATTGAATGTAGGGTTCAAAAGTAAAAAATAAATGTTTAAAGTACAGCTCTAAGGCTTTAAATAAACTATCACTTTACATTGATTTGTGATTTGTGCGAAGAAGAGGAGAAAATTATAAAATGGATCAAAAACGAAGAAAATGATTAAAAAGTGGTGAAAAAATGTAAGTGTAATCCCAATGAGAAATTGCTGTTAGAATTGGTTTCTGATAAAGGACTGTGAATGGCGTCCTAAAGAAGCAAAGAGGTATGAGGTCCAGGAGAGATTGCTATAACGTGCATATACATATAGTTTTTGGAAACTATTCTGTCATCCTTACATTTTATTACATTACCCTTAGAGTAATAGCATTTAGAGCTAACATTTTCCGGCAGCATTTATACAGTATAACCCTCAACCTCAATGTGGGAAAAAAACTCAATATCAGAAATGTGAAAAGAATCAAGATCAAATATTAAAGTGTAGTAAGTAGAATAACTAAGGCTCCCTGGCCCCTACTGGACATCAACTGTAGTGGTTTTGAATACTTCAGAATAAAACAGGCTGTTTCTTGATCATTCTGTGACTAGATTTGTGGTACCACAGATAATTCACTTTGGATGGAAAGATGTTTTCACATGGGCTCAGGAATACATTTTTTAAAGGCACAAGCTAAGAGAAGGATAGAAAGAGGTGTAGAGGGTTTAACTATCCATTTGAGTACATTCTGAATATTAGTAAGAAGTGGAAAGTCTATGACACCAGTACTTTGCCTTAATTGGGCTCTCCTTTCAAATTGTTTGAGCAAACAGGAAATTATTGATCAGAGAAGCTACCAAGAGTCCAACCTTGAAATATATACTTTAAGACTTTATTTACAACTGAGAGGGGTCGATCTGTGCAAACTGATAACAATCGCACAAGCTTTACACAAAGCTGTACGGCACCGATGTAAGAAAGAAGCCTTTCTCTTAGAAATTTTGGTGGTATTCAAAAAACCATGCAAAATAACACATGCCTACTATAGCTTGGTGAGGACAACATATATGTTATGGTGGGTGGTTTTTTTTAGGTATTTCAGCAAGAACAAGAAAATTTGGCAGAATTGTTGACTGAATTAAAAATAGATGCTGCTACCTGCACAATTATTTAGGAAAACCTGTGGCAATCTTATAGGACAGCTAAAGATGGTCAGGCAGCTTAAAAGTGATCGTAAACAAAACGTCAGGTCAGAACCTGAACAAAAATAAATCTGATATAATGTCAAACAATTTAAAAACAACAGTATGGTCACCCAAGACTGCTAAAACACACAAGAATGGGCAGGATCAGATTGTCTTCCTACTCATTTTGAAATATCCCCTAATTTTTGTAAGTAGTGTATGTCTGCAAAACTAGTAGAGATTAATTAAAGCAAAGTCTGATTAATTAAAGCAAATGCTGCCTATATGAAATATTAAATTGGGAGTCTGATCACTTTTATTTACTCAATGACTTGATTTAAATGCAAAATAATATGTAATAATAATAA
Organism: Parotocinclus maculicauda; assembly: GCA_034780255.1. Lineage (NCBI taxonomy): Eukaryota > Metazoa > Chordata > Actinopteri > Siluriformes > Loricariidae > Parotocinclus > Parotocinclus maculicauda. The sequence continues at coordinate 8,500 of JAUZSU010143987.1, read as the reverse complement.
TAATATGCAATAAAAATGTAATGCAAAATATGAAAATACAGCTGGAATTCTGGCTGTAAGACAAAATGGTATATTGGTTTTCTGTAGGTATTATGGCTGAGAAATCTGAGCTATATGTTCTCCCATATGGCGACAATTAATTTTATTCTGAGGGAGCTGATAATCTAACTACAATTGTGTAAGGTTGGAAGCGGAAGAATTTGATCATCCTGACAGAAGCACATTCTTGGATACTAGTTATTTTAATGTTGCATTTGGACTCTTTGATTAAAAAAATGTTATGTCCATGCTGGCAGACAGACTAGAATCCTGAAGTAATAGGTAGCAGTCTCAGAATAAATTCACTTTAATCATAGAAGATGAGTCAGTTCTTTAGATTTCTTGGCCTCCCAATGCCTCCCTTTGTTGGCTCTCGCCTGCCGTTATTTATTTATTTCAACTTGGAAGTTTATTTATGGTCCTAGCAGAAATTAGGACAAATGATAAAAAGGAAGTTACTTATTTTTCTTCTGGATTTTTTTTTTTGCGTGCCCCTCACCAAAGAGCTCTCCTAAAAAATGAGTGAAAATTAGATATCATCATCCCGCTCCCAACACACACACACACACACATACACATACACACATCTTTTATTTCCAGACTCTACTGGAATTCACACTAAATACAGACACTTATTCATATTGAAATCTTCTTGTTTACCAAAACAAAATAGTGACAAATCACTAACACAGTCATATTATTACAAGTCACTGAATTGTTACTGTGTAACAGCATTCATTTGCACCCTGCCTGCAATAACGCCTGCCCCCGCTTTGGGAAGTGGCCATATACAGTATATGGCTTCAAATAAATGTGGGAGCATTCCATTCTTTTAATAATGCTACTGGATGAACTGAATTCATGAAATAATGTATGAATAATTTGAATGTATTCAACAAATTCTTTATGCATGATATTATACCATAAATTATAAATTACAAATTGATCTGTTTATCCAGGAATGATTGAATGAGTAAACCAACTAGTTACATTATAAAGTGCATTTTTTGAAAGGTGATTTCAAATAATTTTATTATTTTGTTTTAATTTAGTAACTGAGTTACAACAAGGGAAACATGACAAATATTATGGCTTATGGATGCAGACATCTGTGCACTCAGTCTATATCACTGCTGGGGTTTGTCAAGTTGTTTTGGCTCTTACATTACTCCAGCCATCTCACATGGTTTATTAATGAATTGTTGCCTGATGAGGCAACCTGGCCTTCACTGTTCTTTAGGTCTCCTCTGGCACAGCTTTGTCTACATGCTCTGGTTTTAATGATGTTAAGGAAAGCTGCCATGTGTTGGTGCTACATTGTTTGGAGAAAAACCTCATAAAGGGTATACCTTCAGACTTTCCTTTATGTGTAGGTCAGGCCAAGTTCTAAATATATCCTCCATCAGCTGAAAGTCTGGCTGGACTTCACATGACCTAGGGAGAGAGGCCCCCAAATTGTACAGGTTTAGTTACTGCTTTACAGCTAGGCTTGTGAAACACCCATAGCTCCTGGATGCGCTGTCAGGGCACTACCTTTGCTTTCCTGACACACACACATGCAAATGTAGTTTAGCATATCCTTCCTCGTCAAAATGTCGGCAACAGTTATGATGGAATGTACTTCAGTATCTGTGCACCTTTGGGACTTAAAACATGTTTAAATAGGGTTATGCGCTCTTTCTTAGCTTATTTGTGCGCCAATGTGCACTGTGAAGTTGGTCTTAACACATTGTGCTTTAAGAGATTTTTCAAACCCTAAATATGTACCAGCATGGGGTACTTGTTGAAGCCAAGCTGTCAGTGTGGATAGCTATCAGATGAAGATTTAAGTTGTAACCTGAAGTGCTGTTTATTGGTGTGTGGGCTGTGTGCTTAGTAAACGTCTCTACAGAAGGCAAGACATGAGTGCCATTTATCAAACAGGAAAGACGCCTCAAGTCTTTTCACCTCTGCTGCCAACCTTCCAAGTATTCTGGGGATCATTTGGCAGGACTGCATTCCCAACAAGTGTGACCTTACTCAAACAAGTATTCCTAGGATGTTTGATTTCATATCCCAGCAATTCCATTGCTAACTTGTATGTCACATCAATGGAAGTGTGTACTCAAAGTACCCAAGCATATATTGGCTACTGGAATCATTTTTTTGGAACAAAATCCTAAATTTTATGTCACTGACCTGAACACATGGATGGTCCATTAAAACGAGTTTAAGTAACCATAACCAAGTTTAAGTTTTAGCAAACAGAAGAAAGGTGCTCATTATCTTGGCTTGAACAATTGAAATTAGTATTTTGCTTCCAGAATTTGTAATTATACCTGCTAAAGATCTGCAAATTATTAACCCACACATGATATTCTTATGTTCCAAGAAAGTGTCCAGTAGACCCCCCTGTTAACAAGATATGAGGTCATATCCTGGCTCCTCCAGTGGTGTCAAATCTAACTGAGTTTAGTCACGAGTCGTGAGACAACATTTCACAGTCATGTTACATTTTTATGTTGCAGAGGCAAGACCATAGATGGCAACTATGGTCAACTATAAACATGCTGGAATCTGCTCCTTGTGCAGAAATTGGTGGCTGCCCCCACTTCCGACAGAGACCCCTGCAGTCAGCCTGACATCATCTGACCTATCACTTCTGCTCAGTCTGTGTTCTCACACAAGCAATTTGTACCAGCTGGTTTCCATTTATGGGGACATTGAAAGGCTTCTTCACTGATATTTGAAATATACAGACTAATAAAGTAAATTTACTCTAGCATTATACCCGATATAATAACTTTACAAGGAGCCTGTGAAACACAGCTGAATTTTCTGACTCGCCATTCAGTGGTGTGGACTGTGAACACCCACTTGCAAT
>JAUZSU010143977.1:0-15246 GCA_034780255.1 Parotocinclus maculicauda | reverse complement strand
ATTTGGAATAAGGTTGTAACGTAACAAAATGTGGAAAAAGTGAAGCGCTGTGAATACTTTCCGGATGCACTGTATTTATATATATATATATATATGTGTGTGTGTGTGTGTTTGTGTGTGTGTGTGTGTGTGTGTGTATGTGTTAATATGCTCTCTCAGTGAATCTTATTGACTCTTATTACAATGGTGTACCAAAGAGTTTGCTGAACTAAAATAAATTTGAACAGAGAGTACTGGTAAGTGCCACTAAATGGTCATTCACACCATTCCCTTCCATTATAATGACAGAGGTCTTAATAATTATAATAAATTCTAATGTCTCCAGACAGAGGCCAGTGCTTAAGAACAGAAGTCTGTCTTCCGTGTGTGTTGTGTGTAACAAATCGGACTAGGCTCGTTTAACTCGGCTGATGAGTTTAGAGACTTTGTGTATGCGTGGATGACTTTCTGCTGCTGTTTATTTTTAACAAGCTGTAAATGGCATACGTATGCATCTATCCTATTGTAAGTAGTACTCCTCTGCTTGTTTCCCTGCTACCTGTATATCCTCTAAAAACAAAAGTAGGTCCATCATAACAACCTCCTGTTATATGAATTCGACATATACAGGCTCATACCAGTCATAAATTACCGTAGTTTCTATGAATTTATTTAAATTACAAACATTTTAGCATGTGTATAGCACTTTAGGTTTGTCTTGTGTTTTTAGCGGTATGTCTGATGCATTTATTTATCATTTGCACACAGTTTTTTTTTTGAAAGCACCCATTATATTTACAATAAAGTAGCATAAAAAGACTGCGACTTTGGTCAAGTCTGGTCGATGCACACTTGGGTCATCAACCTCTTTCACAGAATGTAATGCAGTCGTTCAACTGTGCATACCTGTGAAATGAATCCATTTCCACAAAATACTCTCCGATCAAGGAAAGATTGAACACACAGATTTTTCACTCAAGTTCATACACACTCACTGACTTACACCCACACAAGGAATACAAAGGACATCACCTATTAATGATTTCTCTATATATATTTAATGTGCCTTCATCATACTTATTAAATGTTCCCATAAGATACTAGCTTGAATATAGTAATACTGCAGAGCAAGAGAGATACAGTTGTGCTTAAAAGTTTGTAAACCCTTTAGAATTTTCAATATTTCTGCATTAATATAAGTAAAACATCCTAAGATTTTCTCTCATTAAACTAAATACACAGAATCCAGGTAAACAAATGAGAAAGAAATACGCAGTCTGCTCAAAAAGTGTTCAAATACATAAACAGCCATTACTGCAGAGATTGATATGTTTTAGCTGGCAACAATTCATTTTACTCTAACTGCTCTTGTGAGAGTAAGTAAATGACTTGCTAGCCAGACTAATCAGAAATTGGCATCAATTTGCCAACGTTGAAAAACTGGATCCTGGAGCAATGGATAGAAGGTCATGTGGTCAAATGAATTCATATTTACCCTTGCACAAAGCAAAGTGCATAAGGTGATGCACCCATCATGTGCAGTGCCCATTGTACAAGCCTCCGGTGTTATAAATCAGCTAAAGTAGCTAAATGTATCGAATCACCAGGATAATTTTTACTTTGCAGATGGTACAACTCTTGTGTCATGAATGTAAGGTCTTGGCCAACTCATGATGGAAATAAATGTAATTATTTAGCACAGGATTGTCGCAAATGCGCAAATGCCCAAATGCACTACATACAGTATATAGTGCTCATTGTATATACTGTATACAAACACACACACACACACACACACACACACACAAAGAATAATTACTGTACACCTATTAACTAAATAATTATGAGTAATCTTAATAATTGGGCTTCTTTTTGTCTTTCCAATTATATAAAGCTGCTTTAAGACAATCCTCTATTGTTAAAAGAACTTTAGAAAATCTGGTCAATCAAAATGGAAGTGTATCATAGCATTCATCAAAGGAGATTTCCACCAATCCCCAGTCAGACAGATTGTGTACAAATCAACTTAACTCAAGACCACTGTAACATGCCCTGCAGTGGTAGACCAACAATAATAGCTCCGAGGGCAAGCTGTGTTATAGTGTCCATGGTTTACAGAATTTAATGGTTTCTCTTATATTGGCTAATGTTAATGCCCATGATTCCACCATCAGGAGAACAATGAACAACAGTATGGTGTGGTAGGAAAGTCTTTCTGCTCAATCCTGCCCAATGCTGCTACATTACATATAAGTCAGGAGCGTGTTGTGACATTTTTCGTGGATGGAACTTGTTTGAAATGGGAAGCATTTCTTCTGGAGAACTCTTTTGTTCATCTGGGCATGGATGGATTGGCACCATCGAAGGAACCATGAATTCTGAATATGGCAAGAAAATTGTAAAGAAAAATGTCAAGACATAGTGGGACAAGTGAATGTGTGACAATGACACTTAGCACATACTATAAGTTGTTGTCAAAGAATGGCTTTAGAAAAGGTACTGTTTTGGAAGGGCAAAAAAAACAGTCTTCATATTAATCCAACAGAAATGTTGTGGTGACCTGAAGCAAGCAGTGCCTGTGAAAAACCCACCAACATACCAGAGCTGAAGATGTTCTTTATGGAGGAATGTAGCATAAAAATGGGCCTATATGCTTTTACTACTCACAAATATTTACTATTGTGTCATTTTACTCAACAAATGAATGACCAAGTATACCATTTTTGTTGCCTTTCTTAAACTGGGCTTATTAAGTTGTATGTAAAAAAAATGTAAACGGTTCACAAAATTTTAAACCCCACTCTATGTGCCACATTCCAAGTATTCCACACAGGGGTTACTAGATGCCAGGAAATATGAATGGATCTACAGAAGACGGTTACAGGAAGGACATACCACTGTGCACACTCACATGCATGCCGTGGGGCTCTCACTACTGCTCATGTTCAAGCTAACTGGAGATGTGTAATTTAAGCTTTTACGAAGCTTTTACGATTTAGAGGCAACACCCACAATAGCCTCAAATTCCAGGCAATCCAATATAATTTCATGGAAAAAATAAGGCAGGTTCCCTGAATGATTCCTGACATTGGTACATTGGTCACAGGGTCATCATCAGACCCATTTACTGAACAACTGAACACTAAAATATTTTTAGTAATTGCGTTAACTTGTAGCTACCAGCTTTCAGTGTCTTACTTGCAGTGTGACATTCAAGTAATGGACATCCTTCAATTTTTAAAGGAAGTCTGCCACATTAATTTGTTCTTTATTTCTCATCCATGGCAGAGTTACGCCCACTTTAGTGGTAAATCGCTTAGGCTAATGTTTAATAGGCTTATTTTAATGCACAGTTGTACCCCTAAAAATGATTGGCAAGCAGATGGATACAGCTGTGCCCCTCTAAAGTCTGTGTGCCCCAGCAGGACAAGTACGCCACTGATTGGTCGTAAACTATGAGCGCTTGAGCAAGTATTCTTTAATGTAATAATGTCAAACAAGCTACAATGTGGCAACGTATTTAAAACGTAACATAGTAATTTAATTATCTAGTGTTAACGTCCACTTCTGTCTAGACCCTTGAACCTTCCAAACTAAACAAATACTAGTAAATTCAGTTCCAAAACGACATGTTTTGGGAATCTGTAGTTCATTTATGATCAAGTCTGGAACACAAACGATTTGTACCAATGGCAAATACAGGGACTTCTATGTAGACTCCAGATTCTTGCCAACAGCGATTCAGAGATAGGCTTGCTACTGGCACAAAATGATGACCGCACATTTGGGACTCTTCCAGTCAAGTCCCTTTAATGTTTTTTAACTCCTGACAGCAAACAATGACTGAGAAATAATCAATAGAGTTTCTGCATAATAAGTTCCAATGACCTGTGACGTACTCTGTGTATACATCGTGTTCCATTCCTGAATTAGTTTGTTCTTGGTCGCTGTGACCCACAAATAATAGCACTGATAAGGGCCAGGTATGGTTACCTTGAGGTCACCAGTGAAACTATTTCCCCTGAAGACTTACTTTTTAACGCTTTGAGGTCCAAGGGACATATTCGTGCCATAATTTTAGACGGACACCAAACGCAATAGAAACAACCTACGGTCCTGAAAGGGTTAACCCTTTCAGGACCTTAGGTTGTTTCAATCGCGTTTGGCATCCGTTTAAAATTATGGCACGAATATGTCCCTTGATCCTCAAAGCGTTAAAAATCACCTGAACTCAAAAGCAATGATTTCAATGATTAACTTGGGTTATATAAATGTTACTAATTATAGATGGGTATATGGTTCAGATGTTATCAATACTTTATTATCTGTTACCTAGCCACCATGCTATATGCCTGGTAAGCCTGGTGGTTTTATCACATACATAATAGATTGCTTTACAGATTTGGTTATTATGAATAGCGGAGAATATAATAATGTAATTCAAGAATCTGAAATGTTGTAAGTAATGGGTGATGCAGCATCTGAAACAACATTGTTTGCCAATTTCACATACTGATTGACAGTATATCGTTTGGGATTCAGCTAAAATAATAGCAGTGCTAGTTTATGAGCTAGTTTAAGGTGGCAAAGCACTGTCACTCCACAGATCCACAGATTACCGGCCCTTCCCTGTGTGTGCACATTTGCAGGTTCTTTTGGTGTCATTTGCCTTGTGCTGCAATTTATGTGCAATTCCCCTCAATAGTATTACATCATACAGCTGAAGCACATTTTCAAGTATATGATTTTACAAAAACTGAAGGAAATGGACAAAAAAGTTGCCAAAACCCTGAATGTGAAGGTTCAACCTAAACCCCATGGCATCCCACTCTGTCTACATAATTGAAGACAAAATCGAAGAGAATACGATCTTTTACTGGCCAGTCTAGTCATTTCGATTTCAGCTTTCATTTTTGATCACCATAACAACGAATTAAATACAGTCAAAACTAAATAAAATATAATAAATATATTGATTATTATTGCAGTGCCCTTTTTTTATGTGTGCAACTGTAGCTTTAGCAGGAGATCATAAGATCCTGCCTCAGTGTCACGGAGAGTGCGTGAAAATTGACAGATATAAATAAAATATACATATTTTACTGGCAGTTAGTTAGTCAACGTGTTGGTAGCGAATTTCAGAGGATGTGTGGGATAATTTTAATGTGAAAAATCTTGTTTAGAGATTGCTCAAGATTCTTTTGATGATGAATACAAAATCACTCTACATGTTACATTTAAAGGTATTTCTCTGCTTTTCTAATTATTTGACTCAAAGCTTTGCCAAGCATTAAGTGTGAAATTGTCATAATCAAATACACCGTATGTTTACTTATTTATCATTGCCTGTGCTATCTGTTATTGCAAAAGCACCCCATTATGTACTATCATTCTGACCTGTCAGCGGGTTCTGGGCCTGGCAAATGGCCTGATCAAATTCAGCTGTGTGTCAAACTGCTCCGAGAAGTAGCAGGTTTAAATCTTGGTAGTTTGTGAAAATATTGTTTACATTCTTGTTCTCTTCCTAGTACACAGTATGTGGTTATATAACTCTGTTCTGCATTGGGGAGCCTAGAGAGCTTAGGGCAAATTTAATCTGAGGCTATTAACTAATGGAGCTTAAGGCAAAGCTTCTGCTCAGGCTAAGAAACGACTGACCGACAATTACCTCGAGCATGAATACACTGAACAGGGCTGTTGAATTGGCACAGAGCCTGAGCACCGAAGGTTTCAGCTTCAGGCTATATATAGTTTACTGTACATCTACTTTGAAATGAAAAAAGATTTCATTTGTTGAACCATAAATGCAAAATCACCAGGCCCAGATATTGAACTCTAACACCGTATACTGCTCCCAAAAATTAGGGTATTTCATTATGGGATATTTTATTTTGAAGTATCCCCTAATTTTTGTAAGCACTGTATATTTTTGTGCAATATATATTTCATTTGAACTGACAAACTGTACCATGGCTACTTAAAGTAATGAGTTAAGATTTTGGTTATGTTTAGTGTAATAAATGACACCAATGATAATGTTCTATGCAGAGCAACTCATACATAACATACATTATTTATATAGATGGACAGATCTTTAGCTGTTTTCTCCAATTATGGCATAACACTGAAAATACATCAAATAAAATTAAATAACACTTAGATTAGAAGCCTAAGAATAGAAATCTCTGCAACTGAGCTGCATCACCTAAGTAGGCATCGCTTGGTGAAAATGGCTTCAACAGAGAGTGTGAATGGCATTCAAGATTGCCCCTCTCGGCCAAGGGCTGGGCCATCTGCCACTCTTCCCTCCCAAATCCCAAATGGTATTTACTTCACATGCCACCTTACCAAGTCCATATGGCCATCTCTGTGCTGTGGAAGTATCTCAAATTTCAGGACAGGACCTCTTTCCGAGAAGAATAATTCAGACACTAGACAGATGGATACAATTTGATTTAGTGTTATGGTTCATACGGACCGTAACTGTTGTAGGTCAGATGCATTAGTATTCCTTTTACTTGTATGATGTAATAAGAAATGTTCTACTGTAATCTCAGCAGAAGTTATAATTGTAGAACATTATGTTCTACAGATGTAGGATTGCTTACTCAAACTCCTTATACAACAGTATTATATTAAGTAATTAAATATGACTGGCTGCCTCCAAAGGAGCAAAATTCCATAAAATTGATTGAGGCATATATGAAATATAATGCAAAATAAATCAGGCAGTACAACCACACATTAATACAAATAGCTTATATTATTATAAACTAGTATTGGGCAATAGATTAAACTGTAAACACAAAAACAGAATGAAAGAAATCTATCCCAATATAATAAAATCAACGACAGTATATTACTTAATGCCGGATATTGATTAACGTGCCATAAAAATGGTTCCTGCACTCACCAGCTCACCCCCCAGCCTTCGCCTCTGATTTTATCCCTTGATGCTTAATGGCTATATGAAAAGCTGGCATTTTTTACAGCATTTTTAAGATATGTGGTATATCACACATACATCTGTCACACGTTTTGTGCCCCTGATCTTAGCCATCATGAATGTAATGGATTTACTACCTCTTTTTATTGTGCCTTTATTGTCAATGGGATATGTTACACTTACGACAACACATTGCTCTGCTTTTACTGCTGCTTTCTTCATTTACCCTTACCTCATCCACCATATGGTGCTATCATAAAGCAGTAAATAAAAACATAGCCACAGAGTGGGATGAATTTTGTGTCACCTTTATGTCAGCCAAATGCATAACCTTGGGCCATATGCAGAAAATGAATCACCGTTGGACTGCACCAGCAGATTTTGGATAGTATAGGATTTATACTGATCGGCCAAAGCGTTAATATTGCACACAGACTGAAGAATAACGCTGATTCTTTTAATTGCACATGCTAAGATATGGTATATATCTATATATGATATATAGCTGAATTGTTGGATGTGGGAGCACATGGCCAGACGACTGGGTAAGGGCATTTTCTTAACAACAAGACCTGTATTGTACTTCCAGTCAGTGGTCTAAGAAGGCACAAGCCATGAACCAGCAGCAGGGTGTTAATGACCAGTTGACAACTTAGCTACTGTGGTGTAACACAACACACAGTGCAACACCTCCGGCTGAGTATTGGACTGCTCAGTGCCCACCATGCTAAGCCTGGTTCGATGACTTTTCCCATTAGTTCTTTCCCATTGCATGGACAAGTGCACTATTTACATGGTTCAGTGATGGAAGAAGACATGCTGGAAAAGGGTGTGTGATGCTCTGGATAATGTTCTGCTGTAAACTGCTACGTCCAGGCCTCCATGTGATGTTAATTTGATGTGTAACAGCTAGCTAAACAGTATTATAGACCAAGGACTGTATTCATAAAGATTCTCTTAGTGCTAAGAGTTGCTCGTAGTGACAAATAACTTTCTTTCTTAAAGTGGAGTAGATCCTAGTAAAGATAAAATGGTATCATAAACCATCCTAAACAAGCAGCTATGGTAAAAAAATACAGTGAAAAATAAAATCATGCACAAATCATGTTTGCGTTTGACCGTCTCCTACCCATACTAACCAACCTCACCTATTAGACAGTAGCTATTAAAATATCTGAAACGAGGCAAACTGCATTTTCTTCATTTCATAGCCTATATAATATGTTAATTAAGATGCAAAAATTACCAGGATGATAAATAAACTGTCAATAAAATAAACCAACCCCACCTCCTCTGTAAGACAAAAGTTTGTCTTCTCCTTGCTCAGAGTTCTTCTGAGGTCGCTTTTGAAACATTCTAAGGTTAAATCTCCTAGCAAGAAGGGTTATACTGTAAGATAAGGAGCTCACTACGAGGATTCTTAGAACCTTTATGAATACGGCCTGGTTTAATGTTGATTTAATGTTATGGCTGTTCAAGTTTTATCCTCGGTCAAACATCCTCAAGTAGTGACCTTAATTCTGGAAGATCAGAAGTTCCCAAAAATAACACATTTGTGGACAGGTGTGTATGATGCTCTAACCGACATCTCTGTCTAAATAGAAAGGGAATGGCGTTTCTGTCTTTTCTATTAGAGACATAAGCCATTCACCAGTATTCATGAGCGACGTTGTCATACAAAAATAAGTAAAAATAAGTGTCTCCCTCCAAGCATATTAAGCACACATACACTCACACTAATAGCACTTTAGAAACGCCAATTAACCTAACAGGCATGTCTTTGCAATGTTGGAGGAAACATGAGGAAAACATAAAACTCCTCACAGGTGGAGCCTGGGTCAGGTGCCCCCATGCTGCCCAGCTTACATAATAATGCACTAATTAATACACACATTTTGCCATTTTACCTAACCAGAAAACATGTACATAAGGAAACATTGTGTTTTCTTAAACAGTATACAAAGCCTGTTAGCACAACAGAGCGTTACTGGCTCAAGGTTTGGGTTCAAACCACCAAATTTAACAGTTTTCCTTTAAAAAAAATGTTTCTGTTTCATTCTTCCATAGCCAGTTACATAAGTATTCAAAAAACACATAAGCATTAGGATGATTTATACTTTTGTTAAGTATGCCAGGGTCCGGATATGTAAACCAAGCTGGATTTTGGGGATCCCCGGGAGAATTTATGCTATTACCAAAGGTCAGGAAATCTGAAAAGTTGTGTTGACAAGAGCAAAACCAGCGGGAGGTGAACACGCCCACCACTTTCTTGATTTTGTTCAAGTGCAGTCCGTCAACAGAACGCGTCAGATCACACTGGATAAGTTCTTCAAATGTTGCCTGGAATTTAGTAAGAACTTTTTTTACAGTATTATGCTTCGCATGCTGAGTATCTATACATTGTGTTGTAGATCGTTTCGAAAAACTTTTTTAATGAACAAAGTTCGTAAGCAACAGTAGTTCTTGTTTGTACGTTCGACATACGTGTAAATCGCACAATAATGGTTTAATAAACATTTAATATGTTACATAGCACATCCTGTCTTGTAACATAGGGCATGTTCGTTTAATCGGCCCAGCCGGTTATTAGGACCACGATCACGTCCAGATGTGGTCCGATTAACCGGAATCGACTGTATCCCCTAATTAGTTGAGCATGTGTATTTTCACGGCCAAAAATGTGATGTTTGATTTAGATAATTTAGATTCAATTTATTTTCATGAATAGTCATTTTACCCCCTTCTCAAAAATTAGGGGATACTTCATTATCGTGAGGAGTATATTGATAGGATTAATACTACTGTATTAATAATTTACTGTTAGAAAAAAGTTAGAGATTGAATGGTAGTGGAAGGTAAAGGTAAAGGAAATAAGCTATTCAGAACAGCATCTCCTATCCAAATCATCATTCATAAAAATGTACTGCTTTGGATGTTAGCAGGTTATGTTGTTAACATAAACTATATGCTGCAACCGAGCTCAGTTCAGATAGCAAATTTTAACTAGAATGGTTGCAGATTGAAAATATAATCAAAACCCTCAATTGTCTGAACCAGACTCTGATTTGTGCAAATTCGTGTAGGAGTAAGCCCTATCACATAATGACAATCTGGGAGTAAGTATAATGAGTTTTAGTGGGCAGCTTAACTCTTTTGCATGAACTCTCATGGCTATGGCATCAGCAGGACTCTACATTTAGGATTCTACATTTTCAGTTTCAGCATATCTGATTGTTCTCTTGGTTTGGAGGTTTGGATAAATGTTCACTGCATTAGTCTTAGGCTGCCTTCAGCAAAGGGCTAAGCAACGTTAGGCTTATATAGTCCCTTCTAAATATTGGTAGTTGCAGTTTTTTGGGGCTGTAATTCATTATGTATTATGTATAATTGGGCTTATTCCTGGGCGGTATTCCTGCAAGTATGTTTTAGTTCAACCTCTAAAATAAACTTGTTTGTAATATTATTATTTTAACTTGAAGTCGTGATTCTCACATTGTAGTAGGTGGCCTGTTCTAGGCCTTTTTTTCAAAGCCAATTTGCTTCCCTTTGCTTAATTTCTTCTTGTGGGATCTGGCAACCCTGCATGAGCTGCTCTGTTGTTCATGGAGTGAGATCACTGCTGCGCCCTTGTTGTGTCTGTTATGCTCGGTTTATTAAAGGCAGTGATCTCACTCCGTAGTTGCTGGAATAAAACAGAATATCATTAAACATCACAGCTTAATCCGCTACACATTTGGGAGATTTTGCAACAAACATCTGCCTGCCAAAACACTGGATATCAGTCAGCCGCAACATTAACTTGTAGTAATTAATGGCATCTGGGCTCTGTCCTACACAGATCAAAACACAGTACGGACATTACAGAAGCAAATCAGTGCAACTTTAATATTAAATAAATAAAAATGTAGCCACTGAATCTTTTATTGGTACTGGACCATTCTGCCCTACTTCCACCACTGATTATAGGGTAAAGGTTGTATTGCTGCACAATTTGGGATCTCCAAGTTCTCTTTATTCGCCTTTGGTTAAGAGGTAGCATTAACCTAGCATTACCTTGCTGTCTTAGTCATCTGTTACTATTTTGGTGGATCAGTAATTGTGCCATTACATTGTTTACACATCCAACAGAATCAGCGATGACAGCTGGGAAAAATCAGTCCTAAATATATGAAAGGTGTCTAGAGAACTGATTGCAATGTCAAATCAAGCAGAAAGGATAAAAGCTTGTATAATCACAGATGCTCTGTAAAGGAAAAATGAAACAGAGACACATATTTGTCTTTTTTAACAGTTTCTTGTGAGGCAGTGACGAGTCACTTATGGCCTAATGGAAAAGTTTGGGCTCGACTGGTCAAAATTCACAACTTCTGCTGGAAAATAACAAAATGTCCTTTTAGCAGGGAGTTTCAAGTTATTGCATATGTGCACTAGCAATGTTTTTTTGGTCTTATTAAAAACAACTGGCTGGAGATTTAGTACTGGTTGGTGCCCTTAGAATTTTCTTAGAATCTTCTATACTTACAGATTTGACCAAAACATCACATTTTTCACATCTTAAAGGTATACTGTTCACAAGATTTAGTAAAAAAAATTAATATCCCCTATTTTTTTTTTTTTTTTTTTAGCAGTGTCGATAAAGAGAACCTACATAAAGAAATGAGGCAAAAATAATGATTAATTTATTCAGAAAAGTTTCAAATAGTGCATAACTGAGTGGGAAAAGTAAGTGATTTGAGTATATGCAAAACTTTTAGTTAAAAACTCTGTCAACTGTTGGCAAGTCTTGCACATTGGCTTTGAATAATTTTAGTCATAGCTCCATACAGAAAAGCTTCAGCTTCTCAAATGCTGGAGGGCTTCCTCACATGAACAGTTTGCTTCAGGGCTTTCATACTCTGTTGGATTAGGTTCAGCGCTTTGACTTGGCCATACCAAAACATTAACGCTGTTGTGTTAGCTTGGTTCTCGACTACCTCGGAATTGTTGATTTAAGTTCTTCCAGTTCTGTTTAGGTCTAGAAGTGGTTGTCTTGGTTTTTGTCATTGTTCGGTACCTGCCACTTTTGCTTAAACTTGAGCTGAGCCGCACAAGTTGTTCCATCTTAAACTCATGAATCAGTACACAGTGATCCCTATTCACAGTTCCCTATAGCCCTTGCTCAGTAAATATTTCTGCTGTGCTTATTTTTACATATTCCTACTTTGGATTCTCTGTGCAAATGAGTCCCCCTGTGTCCTAAATGGTTACTTTTAACAGCCAACCGAATGACAAGCACAAATCTAATCACCCAGATCACTTTCAGGCTGTGCGTAGCTTATCAGCTATGCTAGCATCCCGAATTCCCCAATAGAGTAAGTGTTTTGCTTTTACTTTTCACTTCCAATCCATTATTCACTCAAGTATATGAGCTTTTCAACACTTCATAGAATAAGCTTTGAGTTAAATATTTTAGCCAACTTTCGATTAATGTATAAGTGTTTCTAACAAGAAGGTTGGCTCTGCTATTATACATTTTCCTTTAGAATTTGCTGTTATAATTCAGTCTGTCAATGGTGGCAAGCCATGCAGCAAAACAGTCCCAAATCATAAGGAATGAAATCCTTTAAACACTTTAGAGATGGTTTTAGAAGATTTTTCAGCTTGATAAATTTCAACAACTCTCTTTCTGAGATCCTTAGAAATCGTCATTGCCAAACATTCAGTATGTAGATCAGATTTTGATGGATCTGTTATAAATAAATATAACAAAAGTGTCCACTCACTTGATCGAGCAGCAGTTCACTCAATGAGATGGCAAGGTGATCAAACAGATACTAAGAAAATGTTCATATAGGTTTGTCACTCACAGATATGTAATACTGGATTGTTTTTCCAAAAAAATAAATAACCAAGCATAATAGGTTTATCTCATTTGTTTAATTAATGGCATAATCTTTTGATGATTCTTAGATCA
The DNA here is from genome assembly GCA_034780255.1 of Parotocinclus maculicauda. Taxonomy (NCBI): domain Eukaryota; kingdom Metazoa; phylum Chordata; class Actinopteri; order Siluriformes; family Loricariidae; genus Parotocinclus; species Parotocinclus maculicauda. Next base: position 2,368 of record JAUZSU010143977.1, on the reverse strand, counting down.
AATTTATGCAGAAGATAGAATACTACAAAGGGTTCACAAACTTCCAAGCATTACTGTAGTTTGTCATTTGATTAAGATTATGCTTTTATAAGCCAGCTTTGTGAATCCTGCTTTGTCCCATTTTAATGGGAAATCGATGACATTGCAGGTGGTGAGCAGGAACGTGCTGTTATGAATCCATTACTTGAATACACTCACATTGACTCATTGTGTACAGGAACCTCAAATGAAGTCACAGACCTAAATCAATACTTCTAACGTTCACCACAGTTGAACCACAAGTTTTTTTCTGCTGTTGACTGCACTGAGGCAGAGATAAAGATATGAAATCTCGACTCATAGCTGAATTTTAGATTGAATTGTCCTTTATACAGTACACACTTTGCTATCTTGCTGGCTTGGCTCTTCTCTTCATGGAGTTTTTGCACCAAATGTATTTTTATTGTGTTGGCTATAGGGTCTCTGATTAGATAATTCTTTTCATCATAAATCATATCACAATTATCACGACTATAATCACACTGAAGATAAAAACACCTCCAATTTTCTCATAAATGGCACACATTTGTGTGAATAGTTTTTAATTCCAAATTTTGCCATACAATTGAAGCAAAATGTAGCATTCAATATTTCCATTCAAATTAAGACTTACAAATAGCTCTAAAATGGCATTTAAAGTTGCATTACGAGGTATTTAGTATAATTTTTGTACTTTTATGTACACCTTGCTAGTATCAAGTTGAACCCACTTTTGCCTTCAGTAATCATGGCATGCATTCAACAACATACTGGAATCATTCCTCAGATTTAAGCTCAATATTGACATTGAGCATCACGCAGTTGCTGCAGATTTGACAGCTGCACATCCACGAAGGAAATCTCCTGTTCCACCACATCCCATTGGTGCTCTATTGGCCTGATATCTGGTGACTGCTGATCCCGGTTCAGTACAGTATCTTGTCTTGTTCATAAAATCAGTTTAAGATGAACTGCGCTATCTAACATTATACTGCAAAAAGCAGCTATCTGATGATGGTACACTGTGTTTATGAAGGGGTTTATGTAGGCTGTGGTATTTAAACAGTGTTCAGTTGGTATTAAGGGACCCTATAAGAAAATATCTCTCACACAATTACACCACCACCAACCTGAACAATTAAAACAAGGCAAGATGGATCCCTGCTTTCATGTTGTTTATGCCAAATTCTGACCCTATCATTCAATCAGACCAAGCAACGCTTTCCAATCTTCTGCTCTCCAATTTAGTTTAACCTGTGTGAAATATAGCTTCAGTTTCCTTTTCTTAGCTGACAGGTATGCCACCTCTTACTGTTGCCTTTATATCAGCTTGAATTAGTCTGGCCATTATCCTCCGACCTCTGGCATGACAAAGGCATTTTTGCCCAGAGATCTGTCCTTACAGGAAGTTTTCTCTTTAAGGACCATGCTCTGTAAAAAAGTTCCCAGTAGATCAACCCGTCTACAAACAAATCTCTGCCGCAATGGTGGTTGGGCAACAAACAAAATGCGTGGTTCTCCCAAAGCACAGCTCAATCTGCTTGGCTGAAGCTCAAGCCCTGCTACTGCTGCTCAAATGTACATAGTTGGCAAACCTACGTAAAGTACTTGTGTGCACCAACTCCAAATCCTGTCTGCAGACTCTGTCAGCACCAGAAAGCTCTACAAAGCTACTCCCACTATTGAAGAAAGGATTGCGACATATCTCTTCAATTGATGGAACCAGGTACTTTACACCAGATGTCTCATTGGACACACCAGATTAACCCATCCATACTTAGTAAAATGTGTAGCTGTCCTAATCTGCACTACTTGTCAACTGTCCCTTCAATCAAGCATATTTTAAGAGTGCACTGCCTACGGAAAAGAAAGGTAACAGTTTTCTATAGTCTCTACCATATGGGATATGTTCACACCACCAAAGCTAAGAGACTGTGCAGTTCCCTAACAATAATATACCTAAAAAAACAAACGGAGGTGCATGCCCAACAGATGTAGCCTGGCTACATGATGTCCTGTACCTGGCTTTCTGCCACATTCTTCACGAAACCGCTTTCCCTCAAACATTCTTCACATCGCTTGGACCATGTCTACATGTCTACATGCACTCAGTTTCTGCCACGTCACAGGCTGATTAGATTAGATTAGTTTTAATCAGCAGTGGAACTGGTGTACCCAATAAAGTGAGTGTCATTTACATTTACAGCATTTAGCGGACGCCCTTATCCAGAGCGACTTACAACTTATACAATCTTACAATCCAAGCAATTGTCGGTTAAGGGCCTTGCTCAAGGGCCCAACTGTGCCAGCTTGGCAGAGGTGGGATTTGAACCCTGGACCTTCTGGTCCA
>JAUZSU010143966.1:0-15247 GCA_034780255.1 Parotocinclus maculicauda | reverse complement strand
TGCCCCTGTCCCAATTTTTTGTAACGTGTTGCAGGCATCAAATTCAAAATAAGTAAATATTTGCGAAAAACAATTAAGTTTATTAGCTTAAACAGTACATATCTTGTATTTGTAGTGTATTCAATTGAATACAGGTTAAAGGTTTTTCACAACACCCCAGCTTCATTGAAATTGGGGTTATATGTAAATTTACATCATTTAGCAGATGACCATATCCAGAGCATAAAATATTTAAATCATATAAAGTAATACAATAAAAAAAACTTTAATAGTGGTCAAAATGTTCATCCACTGACCATCTGTCATATTTTAGTAAACTTTTTGAACTGCAGAACTGCTAAATATACACAACATTTTAAATTATTCCTAGGTTCAAGCAAGCTATTGTGACCCATCAAGAGAACCTAAGTAGTGTGATCAAATTTTAAATCCTACTGTATAGGAGCCATTCCACTGAATGGGTGCAAGCCCCCTTGCCCTTCCATGTATACATAGTTAATATAATTAAACAAACAAAAAATATTAACGATTAAGCAAAGTGTCCTGCACAGTAGTGGCATAGGAAGTTAATGGTATATAATTTAAGACACATAACTAGTGCTGGGCAACAAACTGAAAAAACAGACATTCAGAACCATTAATCAATGTAATCGTTTTTATTATTTTAATTCTATTATTTATTATATCTCTTATTCATTATCATAATATGCTCCCCAGTGTGTTATCAAATACTACACAATATAAAGAAGATTCAAGAGGATGGAAATAAATATTAATATCCTATCCTATAAGGACTTTAATTGGTTGAAATATTCAATAAATAACCATAAATAGTTCATCTGTGCGTTTCCTTTATTTATTTATCAATGAACTAGTAGGGCAAACAACCAACAAAAGGCTCAAAAATAAATAAAAAATTAAAATATTTGTTCATTAATCATAATCGACGTAAACTGTTCTATTAATCGTGATACAGACTGTAAGCCAGCACTGCCTAGAACACTGAAAAATAAAATTAGTATCTGTCTCTGGACTTTACGCTTTACAATTAAATATAATTATAAAAATTCCCTTAGTCTGAAAATTATGAAACATACTATAAGTCCATTAGGAAAATCTATAGTTAATTTTTAACGTTTGTTTTTTTTAAGAGTTACAAGCAAAATTCACCCATTTGGCAAAATGACTCATGTAGCTACAGTTGCACCATGATGGCCAGGTGTCTTCCCTTCCACTTACCTGCTGTAAAGCAGTGTACCGTACAGTAAAGGAGTAATCGTGGTTATCAATGATCTCAAAATCACTGACAGCCTCTCCTTTAAGAGCTCCTGTGAAGTGCACCTCTGGTGTGGCCTTGCCAGCTCCTTTTGTGTAGATAGTAAAGTGTGTAGGCTTGCCTACCTCCACACCTAAACACAAAGATCTAAATCAGCATTTTAAATCTAACAGACATCCTGACAGAAATGCAGAACCTTACCAGTTCTGCAAAGTCCTGGCCCCTCTGCTTTCACTTTATTAGCATCATGGGATGGGTCTACTTTAATACGGAAGGGACTGATAGGTATTTCCTAGGATCAATAGAAACACATATTTACCTCCATTATTTAAAAAAATGTCATACTTTGTTAATAATCTTAAAACAAAAATACAAACTAACCTGATCAGCAAACAGCACCATGATAGTGTATCGCCCAGGTCCTGGTGGAGTATATTTGACCGTAAATGTGTCGTTATCATTTTTAATAATGTCAAAATCAATATCAGCCTCTGCAGGGCCCACGACTCCTGGAGCACACTTAATCCCAATGCTCACATCTCCTACATGGTAAAATATGAAGAAGAATAGTGGTCAGTGTATGGGCAGTTTGAGTGTCACTATATAATAACATGAATAAGCCATACCTTGGCCAGCCTCACTGCAATCCACAGTGAAGTAAGTGGGTTCATTTGCTTTCAGGCCAGTCTTCTCCACACCAGGGCCATACACCTTCACATTGTCAGGGTGGCTTCCCTCTCCAATGTTCACCTGAAAAAAGTTTAAGTTTAAGTGCAATAAACTGCACATCTTGTATAGGATAAATGTTACATGAACAGTTTGTTTGTTTTTTTTTGTTTTGTTTATTTTACATCACTATCGGCATTAGTGGCCATTTCAGCAACATGAGAAGGTGACATGCACACTCCACACAGAAAAGATGCAGGCCACTCCACTATGGGATTAAACCCAGGACCTTCTTTACATGTGCAGTAAACACAAAAAAAGGTCAAGTTGACTAAATAGGATATGTCTTACATATGTCTTGCACCAGAGTAAGCTCTTACCCTAAATGGGCTGTTAGGCACATTGACCTCACCCCAGGTGATGATGATTGTGTGTTTTATGGGCTTTGTGGGAATATAGATGCAAAAGAAAGTGTTGTCACCGTTATCTGTGATTTTAATGTCAATAGGGTAACCATCTGAGTCCTAAGTGCAAAAACACAGAAGACATGTTAGAGAAAAAACAATTCATAAAACAAAAGCATCAATACACTTTCAAGAAAACAGTTTCCTTTTTTAAGTACATCATATTGCAAAATGAAGGTTAAACCTAATATTGTAGACAATCACTGAGTACAAATAACAAAGGACCTGAGCATAGATTTTTAGCTGGCCCCTGCCTGCTCCTCGGGCATCAATAGTGAACTCTGCAGGTTTGCTGACAATGCATCCAGTGGACTCCAATCCAGGGCCATAACATTTCACCTGCAACAAAAATAGTTATTTTATTGTTACTTTATATTTGTCTTCCCTACTGGCAAAGTTCTTCAGTACACTTCATGATATCTATATTTAAATGTGAATACATTTTGGGCCACAATGAGTTCAAAACTATACAACAGATTTCCCATGTCACATGCCCCTGTTGCACCTGAACACAATATATAATGTTGGAGTGGCAAAGTTTTGGAAATGCTAACTGGGTGCAGCTCTGTTTACATGAAGACTAAGACCAACCATTATACTTGGTTTATTCAATATGTTTTCTACAAAACACAATATATTGAGCAATTTACACTATATATAAAATATATTTGTAACTAACCCATAAATCACCAATAATACTGTTTTGGATATTTTGAGGTTAGTAGGGTGGATCTGACCTTCTCAGGAAAAATATCGTTGGCTGCAGGGAGGATGTGAGCCATAAAGGGACTGTCCTTAATATCCTCATCATCACAGATCACATGGACAGCATAATCGCCAGGCTCTGTTGGCCAGTACAGAACATCACAGGAACCATCACCTTTATCATCACACTCGATCTTAGCCTGTGATGGGCCCTCGATGGAGAATCCTACATATACACACACGCATATGCACAAGTTTCATAAGAGAAATCCAGACTTCTAACCTCATAAACAGTTCCTTAGTTCCATCCCAGAATAACACACAGCTTTGAAGAACAGCAAATGTGGTAAACTTACCCAGAGTTCCCACCTCTGTCCCAATGGCCTCCACTACAAAGTCAGCTGACTTGCCCACCATGCCTGTCTCCAGTCCTGGACCCCATGCTCTCACCTTCTGAGGCCCTGCATCCTCACCAACTAACACCTCAAATGGGCTATATTCGCGCGCGCGCACACACACACACACACACACACACAAACACACACACACACACATAAGAGGTAAGTGGGGTGTAACACAGTGATGTACTGTTTCCAACATTCTCATTCAAAAAAGGTAAAAAAGCAGTAGTTCAATAGTTTAATGGTCAATAGTTTCAATAGTTTTTGTGCAATATATATCCAAAGTTTTGTACATAGTAGAAACCCAAAAGTTGCTTCGAAAGGCATTTTTATTAATAAGGAGTAGGTCCACCTATTACAGTGACATAGTGTTAAGTATTACAACCCATTCTACTGCCACGGTTTGTCTATGGTGATTCAATGCCTTTATGCTTTGCATTATGACCTTTTAACAGAAATGCCTTTTAATATTTTTGTGTAGCTGAAATAATATTGACCACCAATAAAACGGGTGTCTACATGCTGTGCATTCGAATATATAGCTTTATGTAAACTGCCAACTCTGCATAAAGCCCTACATTAGATTAAATTTTCCTACAACCAAAATTAGAATAAATTGGGACAGTATGGAAAATTCATATAGAGCAAAACACAATGTTTGACTTTTATTTTAGTGCAGACAGTATGAACCTGAGATATTTCAAAACATTTTAATGGGAGGAAGATGTGATTTAGAAATATTAATGAAAAAATAATGATGTGATTTAAAACAGGTGATGTAAACAGGTGATTGTAATCATGTTTTGGTACAAAAGCAGCATCCAGGAAAGAAAGTCTTTGATGAGCAAATATAGCTTAGTTTGTCAACTTATGAGTGAGAAAATTAATGAAATGTTTAAAAAATATATACATCAAAGAAAGATCAAATAGGATTTGCATATTTGTTATTCTACAGTGTAAAATATCATTACATGATTCAAGGAATAGGGAGGAATTTCAGAGCATAAAGGCCAATAGCTCTAGCTTAAGCTAAACGTCTGTGATCAGACCACACCCATTTTTTTACTGGAACGCATTGTAGGCCTGAAATGCAGGAATGCATGTTTATCAACTGAAATGAAATGAAGTTCAGTAGACAAAACACAAAATATGTCTGTCTGCAATTAAATAAAAAATGTATATGTAGAAAAAGAAACACTGTGTGTGTCATACATATGACTGCACAAATACAACTACATGTTTAAAAACAATTACGGCAGTATACACAAATTAGGTATAAATACACTAAGGTCCTCCTTGAATCGAAATACAGACATGTAACCTAAACACCTAAATTTAAGGTCCGGCAGGGGACTGTGAATAGGGGAAAGCTCACCTGCGTGGGATGGGATGGCCACCCCATGAGATGATCACAGCGTATTTTCCAGGAAAAATTGGGTAGTAATTGCACTCATAAACCCCATCACCCAAGTCCATTACCTTTACTGGGTCATCGCCACCCTCTTAAGATACAACAGAAGAAAACACACAATTCTACATTTTGACATTTGATATGTAGCAAGCTATCTATATTGATCCCTAATGTTTGTGAGCAGTGTAGTCTTTCTAATATTGACACTTCACAATAGAGAATGCAAAGTGTTATAAAATAATAATGGCCCAATTGGTGGTGCAATTCACCTATATAGTAAATAATGCTCAATTAATGTTTAAAATAATATATTCAACAGTACTGAGATAACAGATTGTGATGGTTAGTCAGTAACAGTAAACACTTACTTGGGTTTTTGACAATGACTCGAAGATCTCCACTGCCTGCTCCCCTGGTGTACACTTTGAAATCAGCTACCTCCTTCACTCGTACACCTTTGGGCTGTAGACCTCGTCCAATAGCTCGGCAGGCATTTGGATTACTTGCTGAAGAATGGTGATAGAGATTAGGCTTGTACTCAAAACACACATGTTCAAAAATAAACAACGTTTTGAATTTGTCATAACTGACAGACACGCTACATACAGATGCAGAGTTTAAAGTTAGTTTGGGTGAGCATGGTGCTGCATATGGGAAGGTAACATAGAATTGTTACATGAACACAGCTATGAGAATGAACAATGAGGAATCAGGAGAAATGTGATGGAATTTAAAAGCCCAGTCACTATTTGTTATTTTTAATGTAATATTATTTTAAGCTATTCAGACTGTTCCAAATTTCTTGTGCATGCTCTAAGAGAAAATGCATGGTCCTTCAATAAAATAAATAAAACAGTGCACTGTTATAAACAAGTCATTTTTCAGCATAAAATCTATAATAAATCCAACATATTACAACATCCTGTAATATATTTATAAATAGCACTATCAATGATGTTGTGAAGTTTCATGATTGCAAATAACTATGGTTAATTTTATAATCCCAGTAATGACATGATGGGCTTTCTCGGTCTTCCAATTTACTAACATGGACCTAGTACAATTAAATGCTACTAATCATGAGTACTCAAAACCCTTAAATAGACAACTAAAACTCACCTATTTGCCTAGCACTTAAAGACTAAAGACTTGAAGACTAAAGATGCAAAAAAAACCTACATCAAACTATAGCTGGTTCTGGTTGGTGTGTTCTTAGGCTATTTGTACTAACATGAGGTTTGGTTTACTAGGAAAAATACAGGGCACTTTTGTAAGTCGCTCTGGATAAGAGCATCTGATAAATGCTATAAACGGAAATGGAAATGAAAATAACTACATTTCTTTAGTTATTGTTTGTATAGCCATTTAAAAAATCATACATGTCATAGATGCAAGGGATGTGAGTAAAATGCCATTATCTTTACAAAGATCAGTAAGTTAGAACAAACACAGATTGTTCATGTTACCAGTGTTACTCAATAAATAATACATCATAATCGAACATAGATAATTATGACAGACAGGAAGATATGATGAGGAAAACAACGAATGGGATGATGATTGTTATTATGAGGATTATGATAACGACTGTGGTTATAATGACAAGCAAAAGCTGGAACATGACAGTTATGATAAAGCTAGATTAACCTTCTTCACATGGCATAACTAGGCAGTCACTTTGACAACAGCCTCATTGTGTCAGAATACAGCTGTCTTGTAAACGATGCTGATACTTTGTAATAATTAATAATTAAACTCACCACAGGTTGGTTGGGTTAAGGTAAATTAATCAGATTGTTAAAACTACATTATGTTGATTTAGTACTTATAAGAAAGTGTTAGAAAATGTAATAATCAGATCCAGCCCAGATGCAAATGTCATGTTGGATTTGACTTCCTATAAATAAAGCATGTGTAAGTTGATCGTCCAGCTCCATCACAAAATAATTTCTTTCTTTCTTTTTTGTTTGATATTAAAATGACACAGAGCAAACTGAGCACTATTTGAAATATTTTCAAACACACACGCACACCCTCTACACACTCCTTCGCACACTCCCATTCTTTCCAGTCCCTCTCTTCTGAAAGCTGTATACTGGCTTCTGCTGTTGCAAGTGCCAGGGCATGCCAAAGAGCTGACGCAAAGACAGGTGCAGCTTTTCAACAGACACTGAGGAGGGTACATAGAGGCAGGAATGGATAAGGAGAAGTAGGTATATTTTTTAAAAAAGGGTAAGACATAAAGGGAAACAATGGACAGGGAGACACAGCAGGGGACAGAGAGAAGCGACCAAGCTTATGCAGGCATGTGCCGCACCCCAGCGGCCCATACTAACTTGCTCGCCTTGGTTTTGGCGGTGTTGGGGGGGGCACTTTCTTGATTTTTTCGGTGGGTGGTGTGCGAATAGACTGCGGTATTATCTGAACCGGAGAGCCAGCCGACACGCTGCTCAGGGGAGCTAAAATGACACAAAGGCGAAAAAATACAGCAACACTTTCAGAATATGTGTGCGTACATGGGGTTGCCAAGAGTAGAGAAAAGAGAGGAAAAAATCACCCCTGGAGACAAAACCAAAAACTATGTTCAATATTACATAAAGTAGATCAAGTACTATTCCAGAAATAGCTGAATCCACTATTAGGTTTAATCTGGACCCTGTATGGAAGAAATTGATAAGATGCAATACAAGCTCCAAGGTAAGCACACACTCTTGATGTGAACAGCGTAAAGAGTAGCAATTATCGTCAAGGATCACAAAGAGACAGATGGAAAAAAACACAATTGTGGTCAAAAAGAGAGCTAGTAAGAGTAGTTAGGAAGGAACAGCAAAATACCAGGTTGTACTGAAACAAAAATACCTAGCACACTTGTTCTGAAAAGTACATACAAATTCAGTCAGTATGCAGTAGCAGTATCAGTTTGTTATTTTAACAAATCACAGTTTCAGACACTTAATGCAGCCCAAATGAAAAGTGACCCACCCTCTGATATGTTGACTGTAAAAGGGCTTCTGGGTATTTGTTGGTCAGCAAATGTTACATAGATGACATGAGACCCTTCCAGCATGGGGACGTATGTGCAGCGGAAAATACTGTCCCCTCTATTCTCCAATATGATTTCCACTGTGTCTCTACGGCCCTGAGAGTCCACAATGATAACACCTACATCACCTGCGCCTGCACCTGAAAGGGCACACATTCACATAAATTAACAAACAGGTCCTATAAGAACACATAAACATATTATCAAGTATTATTATACCTGCGGTATAGATGTCAAAGTATGTGGGCTTGTTGGCTACATTGCCCATGGTTTCGAGGCCTGGACCTCGAGCCTGCACCTTGTTGGGATCTCCCAACGCTTTGGCCACATTCACAAGGAAGGGACTTTGATTAATGTCCTGCCCAGCAAACAGTACCTTAACCTGAAAACATGATCAAATAGCATAATCTGTCAACTACAGAAAAACAGTACAATATTTTGCTTATACTACAAGAAGGAAGAAACTATAACATTTTTTAATGCTCATTTCCAAACACTATTGAGGATATAAACGTTTACACATTGTGATAAGTAGCATCCTGTTTTACTCAAACGTATGCTGGTCAATGTCATAGTGTCCTACCTAAAATTCACTCACCAGGGTGCAGGCAGAGATACACCCTGAACATGGCGTCAATCCATCATAAATGCATTACCTGACCTTCACATTGCAAGCCAAACTCTCATTGGAGAGCCACCTGAGCTAACACTGTGTTATGTATAATAGATATTAGACATCATTAAACTGGTTACCTTATGCAGACCCTCCACTTTGGGCAAATAGACTACCGAGTAGCTCCTGTTCTTGTCATTATTGGCAATCACCCGAGCCTGAAACAATATAGACACAAAACAAAAAATAAGATTATGGAAAACAATGTGATAATCTCAAAAGTGACTTTCAGGGTATTTTCATAGTTACATTTCGATTATATAGATTCTAACTAGTATAAGTACAACAAAACTTCATTATTATGATATATTTAGGTTATGTGAGATAATTAATTAAATGTGGGATTTATACATATAAAAATAAAAATATGCTATGCAATATGTTTATGCCACTCTCTTTAACCTGGAATATTTCTTTTCCAGTCACTCAACCACTGTTACATTGAGCAACTAAGATGGGGTTAACTGGATAGCTTGTTTTATTAATCTGTCTAAAAAATGTATACACGTATGTTTGCAGGCCTGTTCCTTATACTAAATAATTGTAATATTTCACCTTTTAGAAGAACACAAACACATACGTGTTTGTTTATTGTTGTGTCCTATTTAGTGACTCATCTCCCACACTTGTGTTGGGATAAAAGACCAGTGCTGTAATAGCAACCCCTACACAGTTATGCAATAGGCTAGTGCCCGTTCAGATTACTTGTACCCTGTGTGTTCCCTGAATAGGCCTTGCCTCTCATGACCGTAGCTACATGCGGCATTAACGATAAACAGTCACAATAGATTGTGTCATTATTACATTGGCCTTCAGTTTTGTCAACTAGTTTGTCAACTACTACTCTGGAGGCAGAAGAGGAGTCTGATTAATCATGGTCTTAGGGAGGAGGTTTACTAATCCCTTTCATGTAGCTACACTGTAAAGTGTACTATAAACAGTGTCATCCTGTTTGAATACATCTGCTTCACAAACCTGCCCTGCTTCCACAACCAAAGAGAAATAACTGTTAGGGCTATAAAAGGTAGTCTCTTGTTTAAGTAATCTTGGACCTTGTATGTATTAAATAAGTAACCACTTTGTCATCTTTTTCAACACAGTGATAGATTGTTTACGTGGCTACTGGCAATCATTAGGTGTTTTGATTCTACCACACATGTCTAAACAGGGAGGAGAATTACATCACTTTTAGTGCTAAGATTTAGTAAAAAAATAGACTATTACAAAATTACAAAAATTATTACAAAAAATAAAATAGTATATTACATTTTGTATCAAATGTAAAAACAACATAGTAAATTCTAATTATAAAAATGAAATGACCTCTTCTGTGTGACCTTCAGGATCCTCTACGTATACCAACACCTCTCCAAGCCCCGCTTCCACGGTCTCAACCACAAACTCTGCTGGTTGTAAAACCATGTTACCTATGGGTTCAATTCCTGAAGAGAGAATGTTAGAGAGAGTAAGCACAATAATTTACTGTGTGAATTTGATTTGCAAAGTAACCATGTAGTTTGTCCCTCACCAGGTCCATAAGCTTTGGCTCTTTTGGGGTGCAGGGTTTTAGAGCGCAGTGGGGCACCTGGCTTCAGCTTGGCTTTGGGAAACTGAGACAGGTACGTCATTACAGAGTGTTCATCTACGTTTGGATCCACAATCTCCTCAGGAGCAATCACCTGCAAAGGAAAAGATAAATGTGTTATCAGAGGAAGAACTACTTATATATTAAGTATAATATAATACATTGATGTGAATAAAGCATATGAACATCATTCTATGCAAGACACTACCTAAGCAGTTGAAGACACCACATTATATGTGCTTGTTTCTGCACTTTTGCAGAAAAAACTGAACATTTAATTAGGTACATTTACTATGAGCTTACACACAAGGGCAGTTTTATCAGGTACAACCATTTATTAGAGAAAGCTGATATGTTGCTATGCAAACCATTCTTGACTTTGTGATGTGCTATAATGACTGTTTTAGGACCAGTGTACACTTAGTAAACACCTACCTTGTTGGTACAGCATGTTAATACAAGGTGATCAGTTTATTATATGCATAATTTGTTTTGGCCCTCTAGTGCCTAAAAAGTGTTTATTTCTACCTATAGGCTTATAATAGCTTGTTACTGATGTGTATGACCTAGCAGTGACCCCAGTGTATTCAATCTGGTTACCTGGCATATTTTTTACACTGTGGTAGCACCATTCTATACGCATTTTCACTTACAAACAAGTCAAATGTAACTTTAACAAACCTCTTTTTTTCTACACTCACCATTTTATTAGTTTGATTAACCATATACAGCAGAAGCACATTGTAGTTCTACAGTTACAGACTGTGGTCTATCTGTTTCTCTAACAAACTATATAACAGATGAGCTACGGTCTCTGACTTTACATTTATGATGTGAAGCAATATGGTAGATATGTCTACTACAGTGCACAGTGAGGCAAGGTCATGCCTGAATCAACTGTATCAACTCAAAACACAACAACACACCCCCATCACATCAGTGTCACTGCAGTGCTGAGAATAATCCACCACACAAACAGAAACTGATCTGTGTTGGTACTGTGGTACCGACCATTAGGGATCACAGAAAGGGGGACTGAGTAAGTATGTAGAAAAACAGATGGACTGTAATTGCAGAACTATAAAGCGCTACCAGGAATAGGGAGGGATGTGGAGAAAGAAAGAAAAAATACATAAAAATGGAGGAAAAACCCAAACTGTTTGCATGTTTCGTTTATTTAAAAACGTGTTTTGGCACCAATTTGAAGACCATTCTGAAATCAATCTATATTGTGAACAAACCCATGCAAACTCTAAATTATGGCAATATATCATAGTGAATTTCTGAAATCCAGAAACTCCAGGAACAATAAAATAGAGAAAATGTAATCTGAAACCATCCAAGAATACCAAGTCTTACACATTTCAGCAGTTTCCTTGCTCAGTTGCTCCTAAGATAGTCTTTCTTCACACTAATACACATCAACAGACAAATCCTAACCTGAGTTTTTCTCATGATCACCTGGCAAATATATTTTTATCCCTTTGATCTCTACAGCATGAAACCTACACTGTTAACTGAAAAAAAAAAATTTAATACCCGCACCTAAATACCCACGCCATAAAACGCCATTAAGAAAATACTTCCACAATCTGCAACTTATGACAATTCCCAAATAAAAAGATTTTAACATTTCCCAACACTATGAAATAAAATGGAATAAATTAAAATCAAATGGAAAGCCAGTCCTCTTAAAACAGCGGTTTCCATTCAAAAAGTATAAACAAAGCTATACACTTGTATAATACATTGTTTCACTGAAGAGACTTCATGTTTGGACAGAATACGTATGCAAAAATCAGGGGATATTTTTAAATTAATATGAAGAAATAAAAAAAAAATTAATTTAATTAAACAACATAATCAGTAAAGCAAATTAAAATGTTAAAGAAAGTTGTTTGTGATATGAGATATGAAATACAAACTGAATTGTTGTGACTGGGTAGCAAGAGACATATAAAACAGAAGCATGTCAAACTGGATGAGAGTGCCATGTACTGACTGAGACTGTTCAGTAGTGTGTATGGTCACCCAAGACTTCCAAAACACACAATCAGATTGTCCAGCAGTTCTTTTGGGATCCTCTTCGTATTAATGTTGAAATATCCTCTAATTTTTTTAGTGTATTTGTAAATATGGTACTTACATCATTTAAAAATTTATCATATTCTTAATTCAATCTTTTTTATTCTTATACACATCAATAATCTATTTGATGAAAAGTAGGGTAAGATAATTTCACTTGATAAGACTTAATAACTGGCCCACTTTCCAAGACAAAAGCTATTAAGTAAAAAGAGTATAGGGTAAATATAATTGCTTAAAGGACACCTGTAAAAGCAGGTGCAGTTCCTCACAACTCTAGATATGAACCCTTCAGGTTAATTAGCACCAATATTATTTTTAGAATATGCATGCAATTATCTCAACTCTGTAAAAACATAGCCATGAATTATTAATCTGTATTGCACAAAGTTTATTCAGCTTTTATTGCAAAGCATTGCACATCAAGATTCTGCCCTGGGATGTGATATTTAACCCAATCATCACTTCACCAAATAACTAAAATTCCCATTGTAAATAGTGTGATATCGTTCTTTTTGTTTTGTTTTTCTTTTTTTACTTTGAATTGCTATTTAATTTAAAGTAAAAAAATCTTGAAGTAAGGAAGACAAGTCATCAGTGCAGTGGAGAAGTTGCTTAAATGTTTAACAGTAGAAGTATTTATAGCTGAGGAAAGCATTTTCCTAATTTCAGAAAGTACAAGATATTGAAAACTTGATCAAAATTACTCAAACAGCCTTAAGTGCTTTGCTTAATAAATTCTAAAATAAATGCCCTCAGTATCCTAGCTGAAAAGTATACTGCTCACTACAAGTAAGAATGCGTATACTGCAAACAGTTACTGGTTAAAAACATACATGCAAAATTATGTAAAAAAGTTTATTTGGTATATAAATACAAAAACAAATAACATCATGAGGAGAACCAAATGAGGAGAAACCTTGCTAAAATGACCAACAACAATAATTAATTATGCATTTTAGTCTCGCCCCATTTCAGGCAAAAATCATTACAGTATTATATCTTGCTAATTATCTCTATTATTCAAATGACTTCTAGGTTGCCAAGTAAATCAACTTGTAATGCAAATTATTGCATTACAAAAAAAAAAACATTGCATTATGTTGCAATCTTATGTGAAAAAAGCCATAAAATGAGTGTGTTCATTTAAACTGCAAAAACTGATATTTTGTTTGGCATATTTAAAATACAATTTATGTAGATACAATTTACAAAACAAACTATTCAACTAACTTAAATAAAAACACTTATTGTAAAAAAAATGATATAGGAAATAATAGAAAATATTGTAACCTTCGGGATTAATTATATAATTGATCAAACTAATATAAGATAGAAAAAAATCCAACAAGATGAAAATTCAGGTAATGGTTCCCTACCTGAGGCACTCCAAGCCAGTCATCAGCCTGCTGCATGGCCTCCCTGGCATTCTCCACTGGCTGACTGGGGTCCCACATCTCCCAGTCAGGACACAGACCTAAATGAGACAGACAGAGAGAATGAGATGAGAGATACAATTAATCATGGTAGCCATGTTTGAGTTCCGCAACACAACCTCTGCCATTGCAACCATCATAGCAAATAAGGTTACGCGGTGTTATATACGTTGCTCACAAAAATAGGGGATATTTCATTAGTTAATTTTATTAGTTACTTTGTATGTGCAGTACAGTTACAGTGGCACTAAAACAGAACTGTCCATTCAGAACAGCAGGGAATTACAAAGTAGTGATGCTTCTAACCCTATAGGCATTGTTGAATATTTCAGAAAGCTGCTTTATTGTTTAAGCCTTTTGTGTTGAGGCAATTGACTGGCATGGTCAGGAAAAGTCCAGGAAAAAAAGTAACCTTTTTCCTCTATATGTATTAAACATTCACAAATAATAAGTCATACACAGTAATATAAAGCCATCAAAGTAACAGCTCATAATGAGTTAAAAATTGTCTCTAGAAGAAACATATAGAACTGGTTGATGGAATCTTTACAACAATGTGTTGTAACTTTAACAGCTTTGCACTGGTGACAGTTTAATGAATATGTCTTCCTATTTAGAAGAGTATCCTCCATAAAAACATAACTTTATTCATTTGAAATAGAAAAACTTAAGTGTCATGACCTTCACCACACCCATTACATTTGGGATGATCTTGAAAACCAACTGAAAGCCAGGTCTTATCAACCAACCTTAACTGTCTGGTCTCCATAATGCTATAGCTAATTACTGAAGGTAGAACACCACTTTCCAAAAGCAAAGAGAGGTATTAATAACATATGTATACCCATTGAACTGTGATGTTTCAGACAATAATACACATCTATTCTCCTCCATGACACAAAACAATTTTGAAAAGTTAGCTTAGCACTTTATATTTTTGGCAGATAATCAATCTGTTTACCCCGTTAAAGGTTCCAGGCACTGTAATTTACCAAATGACTTAATTAATTAAACATAAGCTGCTCTCTGGGGTGCATATGGAAAGATGGTTACATGACATTCAATCTAGACTGGTTCTGACTAGGATTTTTACATTTACCCAGAAAACCTCAAGTCAGGAGTCTCTATTGCCATTGCCAAACTTGCATATCTGTGCAGATTTAGGTTGTTTGACCGTTTGACACAGCAACAAAGCTCCACACTCACACAAACCCATATTAACCTGAACAGTTTACCTCCTGCTGACAGACCTGATAAAACAAACAGTTTTCCACATGCCTTTACAAGCCCAGAGTGATACCTAGGTCTAAAATAACCACTTGGAGTCCACTTGGAAGTTATAAACCAACAGTTTAACAACATGCCATAGTACCATTTAGCCTGGAGCTCCTATATAAAAATCACACACACACACACACACACACACACTCACACACACTCACACACACTCACACACACTCACACACACACTCACACACACACAAAACAATAACAGTAGAATA
>JAUZSU010143955.1:0-15248 GCA_034780255.1 Parotocinclus maculicauda | reverse complement strand
TCTGAAGGGAGGGGATCATGTTCTGCTTCAGTATCTCAGTATCTCATTCATAGTTCCCTTAGTGACCTGTAGTTCTTCAGAGCTGGCAGCACTCATGAAGCCCCAAACAATTACATTCTCACCACCACGCTTGGCTGTAGGCAAGACACACTTGTCTTTGTACTTCTCACCTGGTTTCTGCCACACACGCTTGACACCATCTAAACCAAATAAGTTTATCTTGGTTTAATCTGCCCACAGGACATGGTTTCAGTAGGCTTCTTTGTATATTATATTTAAAAGAGGATTCCTTCTAGAACAACTGCTATGCAGAGCAATTTAATACAGCATATGCTCTGAGCATTGACAGGATGACCCCCCACCCCTTTAAACTCTGCAGCAAGGATGGCAGCACTTCTGTTTGTCTGCCATTTATTTTTTTAAAGAAAATCTCTGGATATGATGCTAAGTACATGCACCCAACTTCTTTGGTAAAGCCTGTTCTAAGTGGATCCTGTCAAGTTAAACCACTGTATGGTGTTGGTCACCATGCTGCAGCTCACTTTTAAGGTGTTCATGGGCAATCGTCTTTTAGCCTAGACCATCCTATTCTCTCCGGTGACCAGATAACCAGATAACACCAAATTGAACACACCTGCTCCCCATTTACACCTGAAACCTTGTAACACTAACAGGTCACATAATACCACGGAGGAGAAATGGCTAATCGGGCACAATTTGTGTGTGAATGTACTTGTGCCAGCTCTTCAGACATGATGGCAGTTTGTTGAGTTATTTTGAGGGCACATGCAATTTACACTGTTATACAAGCTGTAGACTGATTTATTTACATTAAATCAAAGTGTCATATCTTCAGTATTGTCACATGAAAAGATATAATTAAATAGTTACAAAATGTAAGTGATGTACTCACTTTTGTGAGATACTGTAGGTAGATATATAGGTAATAATGGGTAATAATATTTAGCCAAGAACAATGGATAAGTTGATAGATAATAGGTAAATGGGTAGATAGACAGAAAGGTAGACAGATGGGTACCTAAATAACAAAGTTAATTTATCGATAGTCAGGCATATATATAAATATGTAGACAGGCAGTTCTATTTAACCTGCTCACCTGCATTTTAAGACATATCTTACAATGTCTGACTGAGGTGTAATAGAACACTTTTACTTGAGCACTTTTTCCATCATCCTATGAGCAATGCAATGAGTTTGCATGTCTCAGTATCATTTTGTCAAATGATTTCTGACAAATAACTAAAATAGGTCAGCCTGCAGCCATGTAACTGGAATATTCAGGCCTGGAGTTTATTATTCAAGTTAAATGATGTATGTCTGTATGCGTACAGAATCAGAAAACAAGTTCACTTGAACCTAGCAGCAGTGTTTTGTAAATGTAATGACACAGCCTTGCGTTGAAATGGGATGTTTACCTACACCGCTGTGAACAACTGCAAAAGGTTTCAGTTTACTTGTGTGAATGAACACAAGTTAAAAATTACACTCCACTGCACTTTTTGTTCCCTCTTTCATTTAAATCTAAGCAGAATCTAGAGAAAAACAGTTTCTGTGTGAGCATGTGTGCTGCCCTCATAATGTGCTCAAAGCTTTGTAAAATTGCACAGGCTTGCACAATCAAGCAAGTGGGACTCTAATTTCAACATGCAGGTGACAGTGTAATTAACTGTCCCTTGGCAGTCTTCATACAACAATAGACTCTCATTTCATTCTAAGTGCCAATTTCCATTTAGGGGCACTCAGCATGTGCTCATGTTAATCTTTAATAAAAAGCCATGCTCGTGTTGAACTTAATTGATATTTAGGAAGAAAAAGTGGCAGGAATAAGAAAATCTGATTACACTCACAGCCAACTTTAATAGTTTAATGTTTTGCCACTGTTCCGTACAGGGATTTATTCATTGTTAAAAATGTATTCAGTCTTTTCTGTGGGGTATTAAGTCCGCTGTGAGATAAAGAGGTAAATTCAAAGGGGGCTATGACTGGCTTGAATTGCATAAAATTAAAATTAAATATGCTAAGATATGTCTGGCCTGCTGTCTGTGGGCAAAATGTACATTAGGACATGCCACAAAATCCTAAGAAAATTATCATTTTATTATAAATAATAAAGAGCATAAGTAAATCTGTAAAGCTGCAGTATTAAAAGTATAAATGTGTGCCAGCAGCATCCGTAGGCACCTCCAAATTGCAGCAGAGGCGCTCTGCCCAGTTTTTGTTTGTTTATTTGGTTTATTTAACATTGCTTTCAGCATCAATGACTATTTACCGACATACACAGGGTTTTATAGATACACAGTGATATCTCTTAACTAGTCATACATACTCAGATCGGGTCAATTTAACATAATCGATTAACTTAATCCATGTCTTTGGATTGTAAAATATAACCACAGGGAGGACATGTAAGCTCCATGTTGTCTCCATGTTAGAGTCTAATTGGATCAAATTACACTTGGCTGACCCAGTTTACCACATATCCAAGGTGCTCTATTATATTGAGATCGATTGGTGACTCTGTAGGCCATTTAAGTACAGTAAATTAATTGTCATGTTCAAGAAATCAGGTGAGATAATATTTAAGCTTTGTGATATGTCACATTATTCTACTGAAAGTAGCCATCAGAAGATAGGTACACTGTGATCACAAAGTGATGGACATGGACACAATGCAAGTGGCTTTTAACTATTTTAACTATGCTCAGTTGGCCCAAGTTGTAGAAAGTGTGCAATTACAGCACCAAAACTGTTGTTACAAGGCAAAATGGATTCATGCCTTCAGAAACCTTGTAAAGTAAAGTCCTGATAAGGGAAAATCCTTCTTCCCCCAAGCTTGCAAGTAGGCTGGTTTTACCACTAATGCTCCCAGAGGATGAAGCCAGTATTACTCTGCACCTGGGCCGAAACCAGCTACACCATGAAACAATTTTAAACACGCATATTTATTTTTCATTTCAAACTTTTGAAATGTAAAGTAGGAAACCTTGCATTGTGTTGCATTTTAAACATTAAATGATGGAAGCAAAATAAATTACTAAAAGGGAACAATAAAGTGATTATCATTCCCGCCATGCTTTATTATTACTTATTTGTGATCATACTAAATCAGGCTTGTGTGTTTCATGAAAATGCCATGGGGTTGTAGCTAAAGGCATAACTTTCTCCACTGCCCCACATTCCTGCATTTTGTATTTTTAGCTAGTGCTCTGAAACAGACCTCTTTCCTAGTGCCCAGGCTGAATTTCCCTCCCTCAGCCCACATGCTTTCAGGCCATGGGGGCCTTTAGGAAATGCTAACAGCTGACATATAAACTTGATCGCTTGCCTCATGACAAAGGAACTGAGCATAAGTGCAGGGCATTGGAGAGTGTGAGTAAAATTACCAGCTGTTAGTGCAGTAAAGCTTTCAGAATGCTCATAAACACTAAAGGGGCTTGAAATTGTGTTGCCTTTATGTTCAGTCTGTTCCAAGAGATTCAGTTGTGTAATCTGATTGAATGTATTAATTATGTTTGATATTCTAGGCCAACTGTATACATTAACTTACTATTCATTCACCTGCTTTTGACTGAGAATACATAGACAGTTATCAGATTGAAGTCAAATATTGTTTTATGATTAATAAACACGTTATATTCTTTAAAAGAGCTTTTGTTATTAGCCTAGATTCTAGGTATCAATGTTTCTGCAGATCTCTGCACATTTTTTTCACAGTACCAATAACTGGCCTGCACTCTAATTTGATAAAAATCTGATGATAAAACCCATTGAAACCATTATAGACAAACTATTTTTTGGTAAATGTTGTTGGTAAATGTTTTGTAGATGATATCTTTTTTGTTGTTGTTGTTGGTTTTTTTTTAAGCACAAAAGCACAACACAGTGGTACTCAGTGTACTCAGGTTACTCTTGTGATGTGGCTTTGAAAAATATTATTTTTCAATAACAGTAAACATTGTTGTATATAATTTTCCTAACAACCAGCCCACAGACAGACATATTTATTTGCTAAAGAACAGCAAATAATAGTATTTTTAATATAAGTCATATACGTGTCATCCTAATAACAACAGTAAAAACAATAATATAAAGTTGTAATAAAATAATTCCAACTTTTAACTAGTCAGAAGTAATTCATTAATTAATCTACATTTACCTTTTTATCTTTTCCAAAAGTATGTTCGGTCATAGTAACACTGCACTCAAAGTGACAGTCCCAGCTGTTTTTAATGACACAATGATATTTTATGCAGTTATATGTTGCCACACTGGAGTTAATTATTTGTCTATCAGTACACAGCCAAAATGTACACAACCAATCTTCAGACTTTTTATCCAGATCTGGCATGAACTGGTTTGTTGAAATACTGTGTTTAATATTGATCACTGGGTGTGATGGTGAACATCTTTCCTTTAAAGCTGGTGCTGTTGGAAAGGATGTTTGACAAGATATTGAAAAAGATTCAGAAGTTTTGGTTACCTCAATGGATTTAATTAGTTTCATATAATTGCATATTTACTAATAATTACTGGGTGACACAGAGGCATATTGGGTTTTGAATGCGAATGGGGTCTAGAACCTGAACAGGATGCTGGGGTGGACATTGATACAGGACTATAATGGGTCATAAACTGTCGGTCCAAAACAGGACTAGACCCTGGACAGGATGCTTGAATGGACATTGTTACATGAGTATAATGGGTCTCGAAAACAGTGGGTCCAATTTTACACTCCCTCACATCCCAAAGCACAAAGCTTTTTTTCTCTACATTGTGCTTTTCCCTTTTGCTTATTTACTAATTTTACATTTAATAAAGCCAATAAAAAGTTAACACAGCTGTCTTTGTTAGTCTGTACCATCTTAGACTCTAATCCCTGCAAGCAGAGCTTTGTCCCAGCTTGAATAGTACTGCACCAACCAGCTTTAAAAACATTTCCAAACGTTTGTACCAAAGCATGGACTAAAATGGTATTGTTCCAAGGTATGGCTGGTGTATTCAGTAAAGAATGGTCAATGCTGTAAATTTAACATATTTAAGGTTTGAAATTCAACATATTTAGTTTTTACAAACCAAGGATTACTTAAAGCAGACTTTAGGAAAAACACACCCAGTAGGATCCATTTGCAATCTGTGCTTATGTTGAGCAGAAATTAAGAAGGGAGTGAGCTGTTGCAATGAAAGGAAAGATATGTGGCATTTTTTATGAAAACAACTTAAGTGTGGTATAGATTTATATAATGTATTCGATTTAAATTTAAGCAGTCACTAAAGCCACAGTTATGAATTTAGTGTGGCTTTAGTTACTGCTTTATAACCATGTCCAGAAGTGGTGCCGACTTCTTTGGGCTCAGAAGCATCTGGGATGGACCATCACACAATGGAAATGTCTATTGTGGCAAATCAGTATTCCAGATCTTTTGTTTAAATAAATGGATGCTGTAAACTCCGGATCAAAAATGAAAAAAAGAGTGAGATCTTAGTGCAGCAGTGAGATCATCCATGCAGTTTTCAACAAGACAATGCAAAATCACTTGCTGCACATTACAAAGGCATTACTGTGGAAGAAGAGGATACAGGTACTAGAATGGCCTACCTGCAACCCTGACCTGTCCAAAATAGAGGACACGTGGATAGTTTTGACCCTGTAATGTTGCACATCTTAAGGCATGTTTGCAGAAACAGTGGGACAACAAAACAACATATATGATACACTTTATTGCTTGATATTCTGTATGCCAAAATGCATTTTAAGTGTTGTGATAAATAATTCCGACATTATAAAGTGGTAAATACTTTACAGTTTCAGGTGTTTTTAAAGTGTGTTGCAGGTCTGAAATTTAAGAATGGGTTTATATTAACACCCATTAAAAAGGAAAACTCTGTAAGCATGATGTGTGTAGATGATTGTAGGAACATAGATATATACAGGCTGGTGTGGTACAGTGATCTGTTACCACTCTGAAGTTGTTTTTTTTCCTATAATTGCCCGCCCGATTATTTATCTTTAGATGCATTTTTTCTGGATAACAGGTGTGATGGATCCCAAAACACTCCCAAAGCAGGACAATGATCTAAACAGTGTTCTGAAAATTCTGGTCCCTGAGCAGGGTATATATCCTGCACAGGGTGCTAGTCCAATATTCGGCATGTATAGTAGTTTTTGTATGGTGTTTTTAAAATTGTTTATTGTCTTTTGTCTGTCAAATTTGTGATGCGGTAATTTTCTTTTAACCATAAGTTTTTTTTAACAATTTTTTTTGTATTTGCACATCCTTAAGTACTAGATATCCCTCGCAGCACAGCAACTTAACAATCACACAATTAACACTCTTTCCTCTCTGTGCAAAAAAAAAATTACAGAAGTCTTTGGTCTTAGCAGCTCTAAGTTCTAAATTTTTATTCATAGAGTGAGTTTCTTGTTAGTCTGGATTTGAACAAATGGAACCACCATCAAACGAGTGTGAACTATTTAAAACATACATTTTATTCTTGTGAGGTCTTTCTAAAAATCCTGTCCAATACCCACTGCATATCTGTTGTATAAATAAATGCATTGCTTTTGACTACAAGTGAAACTTGTCTCAGCTCCCATTCAAGCCATTCACCTAACAGAAGGTGTCTGAAGTGCAGTGCATGAGGATGCATGCCTTTTGCTTGCTCTTTGATGACACAATCTTCCTTGTCATATGGGACTGATATTTAGGGAAATAGCTTCCCATGGAGGCTGGTGATGTGAAGTGAACCCCATTGAATTGCTGTCAGATCAACTGGTATCGACAATAAATAGTCATTTGGGTGTTGCTGGAGGAGGAGCTCTCCTGCGGTGCCAGGGCAGAGACAGGAGACTCATATACTGAAAAATTAATATAGCAAAAAAACCTGTCTGTTTTGTGCTTTTTGTACAACACATACTCCTGATATTTAGGGTACTTGTCTTTTTGACTTTTACATATATTTGTTGTTTTTCCAACTGACCCACAGGTTTTTTTTTTGTTTGTTTGTTTTGACCGCAATTTATGCTGGTACCTTGTTTTGTAAAGTTTTGGAACCTAATTTACTTTTCTGTTTACAGAAAGGTCACAATTAAGACCGTTCATTGATAAGGCTGTACTACCCTGTTCTAATTTATAAATGAAAAAAAATCCTGTATTTTTGTGCTGAATCATTTGCATAAGACGGAATATCGATAAAGATATTTGCACATCCACACCCTAAATTCCTAATATATTTATGTCTGTCTATGTTCTCTAGCGGCCTGTAAGGACCACCGGCGGGCATTGGAGGTGACCCAGCACTCAGAGGACATGGGCCTGATTCTGGGAGTGTGTGCAGGGGGACTGGTGGTCCTCATCCTGTTGCTAGGGGCTATCATCATCATCATTAAGAAAGGGTGAGGATTCAAGGCAGCTTCTTTAAAAAATTAAGAACTTGTCATTCTGTGCTTTGCCAAGAAGTTCCATTAACCATTAATAAGAATTGAATGTGTAGTATGTGCTTCTATATCTTATTTCCCTTCACAAATGCACGCCAGACAGATTGTCTCAGTCATAGTCTATGCTAAATGTGAGACTGCAAGATTTGTTTTTTATTTTATGCCAGGCAAATTACAATTCATCTTGATTTTCTAAATGAAAATAAAATTCACAAGGAAACACCAACCTTTTTATGCAAATTGTCAAGCACATGAAACATGTCCACCTTTTCCGACCCTTCACTGATTTCTTTGATTTTTTACATTGCTTGGTAGAGTCTCAGAACTTAACTGACTTGGTAAAAGTTCATTAAAATTTATTATTTTTTAAGAAAACCTGTACAACTTATTGTAGCAGGTCTGTCAAAATTGTAGCATAAAATGAGTGAATGTGTTCCAGCCTGCTTTCATATGCATAGATAAAAGCAGTTTTGACCAGATTTAGTCCTGTTTCCTGTCTGCAGTCTTCCAACAGGGAACATAGCTGCTGCACTGGGCTTTCATCTCATGAGATTATCTGGGTGTGAAATGTTTAATTAAGGTTAGGTGCAATTCAATTACTCACTTAATTAGACTTGGTCTGACATTGGCCTGACCCAGAAATGAGCTGATAATTGAGCAGGAAAAGGTGTGCTTTTGCAGATAATTAACACAGTTATCCAAAGGTCTCAGCATCTAGGCTTTTTTCCTGGCCCAGCTAACCCACGTCAATTTATGAAGGCTTCAACAATGAGCTGCTTTTAAAGGGCAGTGCAGCCTGAGCATTGACAAAAATAAATAAATAAAACTGGGGCACTCACTCAACAGTCACTCAACTAGCTTCAATCAGGGTAATGGACCTTATTCACTGTATTTCATGTACACTGCTCATAAACATAGGAGACATTTCATAAATTAAATAATTTGTGTGGGCAGTATACTTAAAGGATTTCTTGATAAGCCTCTAGAACAACTGCATGTGCATCATCTTGGATTTGGACTGAGCAGTCTGTAACATGTGATGCTAACAACATATATTCTGTGAGAAACATGTTTTAGGTACCAGGTAATACCAGTTCTGTGCCACAATATTCTAGGGAACTTCCTCACAAAACATTATGCAGTCATTTGAGTCACAACTTTCAAACTGTCATGTTTTAATTAACACGTTTTAACTATTAACTTAGTGGATCAAATAATACACAGTCAAAACAAAAAAAAAATTACAAAGAAGTAGCCACAATATAGACCGTTAACGCTCAGAGGTATAGTATTTTGGTCTTCTCTGACAACCCAAAATTGCCAAGAGGATAAAGCTGTCCTTGAACTAGTTAAACCTTGAACCCGAGACCTTCTTGCTGTGAGGCAGCGGTGCTACTCTGCCAGCCACCGCGCTGCCCCTATATCAGACAATATATTTTAACACTGTACATGCTGTATGCCTGTAATCTCTGCTCAGCAGCTCACATTATTAGTCTACCTGAAGAGCTTCCTAGTTAAACACCCATACCCATTTTACATTTATATTTATCCAGAGTGCCTTACAACTGTAGTGGCAGGTGGCAGAGTTAGGTTGTGAACCAGGGACGTTCTGGTGTTAGCAGTACTTTAAATGCTAATTTTCACAGACACTGCTATGCAAATATTTGGGCACCTCTGGTGAATGAACGAACTTAACTTCTGCAGAGAGTAGTCCTATATATACAATATTGCTGGTATTGCAATTTGGAATTTGCAACAGCATTTAGTGTTTGTAAAAGTTTTACTACTTTTTGAAATAATTTTATTGGTTTTTGTAGCGCCTGTTGACATAATTGACCTGTTAAAAGGTTTATTACGTTTTCCAAAACTGTCTTGTTTAAGCTTGTTTATACCAGTGTAAAATGGTTTGCCCATAATGCATAATTTCAAATCTATTTTCTTGTACTTTCTTGGGATATTTTCCAGTCAGAAAAGATCACACAATGCTGATGAGTCTCCATGCTGTTGCCGCTGTGACATTTGTGATGGCATTTTGTTAAATTATTGAAGACTAAGAGGGTAGTCTTTTAATTTGGCCATATCTGCTTTGACTGCTGTTGTCACTGCTAAGGTTTTAAATTTGTTACAATTCTGGCGTAGCTAAGCCTTTTGCCTTTTGCCAATCTGCCATTTCTTCACACTAAGCAAAGGTTTGATAATTCTTGCATTTCATATTTTCTCTCCCTCTCCCTTTTCTTCTCTATTTCTCTATCGCTCTCTCCTCTTTCCTCTCCAGAAGGGACTATTACTCTTACTATCCGTAAGTGGCTTTTCCTCCATTGCATACCATCATTTCCCATTGCATTACCAAGCAGTGTTTAGCGAGCACATCAGTGGAGTAACAATCTCTCTCTCTCTCTCTCTCTCTTTTTTTTTTCTTTCTCTCTTTTGCGCTCTCTCTCGCTCTCTTTTGTTCAATGTTTCTTCCTGTTATCAGTAGGAAGCCGGTAAACATGAATAAGACTCCCATTACATTCAGGCAAGAAAAGAGCCATATGATGGGTTCAATGGAGCGCAGTTACGCTGATCAGAGCACCCTGCAGGAGGATGAGCGAATGGCTCTGTCCTTTATGGATGCCCACACCTGCAGCACCCGCAGTAAGAAACACCGCACGTATACACACAGTTGCAGTAAAAAAATGCTTTTGATGGCACTTTATCTAATATAATATCACATGTGCAACATTAAAGGAATGCTGGGCCTTAGTGTTTATGGTTCTGGGTTGCTTATCAGAAAGGTGTGAGTTCAAGTCCAGGACGTCTGAGCTGCCACTGTAGAACAATAAATCCTTAAAAGATCATCATAATGGTTAATGAAACATATAGTGCACATTTAATATTTTTTCATAGTCCAGTCTAGGCAAACATGATAACTTCTGTATCACATATTGTAATTAACAAGGTGAGACAGAGATTCAAATGTATTTAATGATGTTTATAACGGAGCATTGTCTCATAGCATCTTTAAAAATATTTAGGCCCACTGTCAACCGAGCAAACCTATGGTGGAAAACTCTATATAATGTATACAGTGGGTACGGAAAGAATTCATCTCTGGAGCTCAGCCACAGTGATCTTTGGGTTCTTCCTTACCTCTCTCACCAAGGCTTTTCTCCCATGATTGCTCAGTTTGGCTGGACAACCAGCTCTAGGAAGAGTTCTGGTCATCCCAAATTCTTCCATTTAAGAATTATAAAAGTCACTGTGCTCTTAGGAACCTTGAGTGCTGGAGATTTTTTTTGTAACCATGGCCAGATCTGTGCCTTGCCACAATTCTGTCTCTGAGCTCCTTGAGCAGTTCCTTCGACCTCATTTGTATTGACATGCACTTTTGCACTCTTTTCTAAATCAAGTCGAATCAGTTCAATTAAACACAGCTGGACTCCAATGAAAGAGTAGAACCATCTCAAGAAGGATAAGAAGAAATGGACAGCTTGTGAGTTAAATATCACAGCAAAGGGTCTGAATACTTATGACTGTGATATTTCAGTTTTTCTTTTTGAATAAATTTACAAAAATAACTACATGACTGTTTTCTTCTGTAAAGATGGGAGAAATAAAATTAACTTTGATTTTAGCAAATGGCTGCAATGAAACAGAGTGAAAAATTTAAAGGGGTCTGAATACTTTCTGTACCCACTGTACAACTTCTGACCAGTTTTTCAAAACCCTTCTTAATTATTGGAGTGCGTTTGCCATTGTGATAGTTGGGATAGTTGAGCACTTCAGACAGGGCGTGGCCTGCTGAGAATATTTTAGTGAAACTAAAACACTGTGAGCTGCTCTGCACAGTCTTTAAGTACCCTGCCAATGACACTATCAGGTCCTGCTACTTTCCTGGGGTTCACTCTCCTTGGAACACTCCTGACTTAGTTTTCTGCCACTGTGAAGACGTGGCTGGTGTTGACTGGTGGATGTGATGTAGCTGTTTCTGGAGATCTTTTTTCAAAGCAGGTGAAAAAACAGTTTAGCTCCTCCGCCACTGTCACATTACCATTCACAGTGATGAATCTGGGCTTAGAGTTTGTTATGCTTTTGATCCCCTGCCACATCTGCCTTGAACTGATCCTTAATTTTGTTCTTGTAATTCTACTTCACCTGTGTGGTGCCCCTTTTCAGGTTCGCCCTGGCTGCACTGTACAATTTCGCATCATGAGACCTGTCCTGACCTCCCCAGTCATCCATGTTTTTTGATTGCCGTATACCCGGATGATATAGCCCTGTATCCTTGTGTAATGTTGCTGTAGACTATATCCAGTAGACTTTTTCCCACATGTAGCACATTTCACATGCTGGTGGAATTTGGGAAATGCTACTTTTAAGTCCACATGATTGAAATCCCCTGCTATAATATGTACAGTCTATGAGTGCCTTTCAACTCAAGGTTAACAAGAAGAGTAAGAAAGCACACTATAAGATAGACGAGTTATTGCACTCTGGTGGGACTGGTTTCTGTTGAGGTGGTCCGGCTTCGATTGCTGTTGATGCACTCTGGTGGGACTGGTTTCTGTTAATGGAGACCAGTAAAGTGACACTAAGGTGGAGGAACATCTAAGTGTGTGGCTCAGCGCAGGCTGGGGCCAGTGTCTGTTACTTTCTACCTAAATATGCATCGAGTGCATTTACATGATCTGAATAATCCGATCATAATTGAATTTCTGCAGTTATGTGGTTATTCAAGTGGTTATGCATACAGCATCTAGAAATCAGATAAAGAAATCAGATGAAGATAGCTGGATTATATTCCCCTGGTGGGTTGATTTGTTGTTTTCACAGGGCAACTACCCCTCAATGAACCACCACTACTCATGTCATCAGTTACAGTTACAGATATACTGAACAAAACCTATAAATAAAAGTTATAGCTTTGCCCTTTTTGCCTTCTGTGATGTCAGACACTGTATATCAGTTTCTTATCACACTGTACAGTCAGAAATACCATAAATCACAACATTATTAATTAATGAAACAACATTAAAGAAAATATTTCAGTGAACGAAAACAACTGCTTGTTGCGTTTTAAGTTTGATGCCAAAGAGGATGGCGCAGCAGTGCAGCAGCATTGCGGTCACATCACGGCTCCAGTGACCCCGCTTCAATTAAATCTTAGACTCTGTCTGTGTGGAGTTTGAACGTCCTCCCCTAGTCCATATAAGTTTTCTTTGGGTACTCTGTTTTTCCCACATTCCAAATAACTGCATGTTAGGATATTTGGTGTTTCTAAAGAGTGCTCTTGGTGTGTTAGTATGTGCCCTACAGTCGTTTGGAAACCTGTCTAGAGTTGTTCCTGGCCTGTGGGTAGGAACTGGCTTTCTGGCAACCCTTATCATGATTAAGTGGATAAAAGAATGAGTACACAAACGTGGGGTCTTGACGTTCTTATTAAAACCTGTTTTTCCAGTAACATTTCCATTAGCCTCTCTTGTACTTTGAGCACAGCAGCTCAACCAAAGACACAGCAGATAATAGTAATAAGATATTAATAGAAATAAACTGTATTAAGTGCACACAACTCATCAGAATAAGCTAATTGTGTTATCGACGTACAAAAAGTCCAGTGCTTAATATACAAAACAACAGAAGTTTTCTGTCGATTTAATTAAACTAATCAATATGTAATCATAATGTAACTCGCTGCTAAATACTATGAACTGGTTTATTAATTCAGGACGCTGGCTTTTAAAAGCACATAAAACGCGCTGCTTTGCCTCACTCGGTTTAAGCATTAATAAAAAACCAAACGAAATGTTTTCACTGACAGCACACCCACACAAGCTGAGCCGGTTACTCCCAGATAAAAGCACGCACTTACAGGTAAACAGTGTTAACTATGTCGGAAACTGGCAGCGTTAAAATGTGAGTATTTGACTTTTGTTTCTCTTACCTTCCTGCTCGCTGTCCTACTCACAACATTTCGATTCTAAATAAACTGAAGTAGTAAGAAAGCGCCAGGTTAAAGACAAGCTCGCTACCTACGTGTCCAACTCCGCCTCTTCTACACCTTACATCCTCCATCTGAGTTATTCCCATTCAGAAAACCCGGATATGTTTATACCCAAATAAATCAAATGAATAAACAGAATAAGTACATTTAAAAAATGAATAAATACATTTTAAAATTTCAGGAGCACAGCATTCAACAAGACGGTAGCAATTACACTCGTCATTCAGTCAGCATTCAGCATCAGAGTTAACAAAAAAAAAAAAAAAAACTATTACTGAAATGTATGTAATCTGAAATCTTATGTGTGTAGTCAACATAACAGCATGGATGCAGAAGCGTTTATAGACGCTGAGGCACACATTTTATATGGACACAAATACAGCCGCACCCACACCCAATTGGCCCCAAGGGTGCGAGAGACATTGGGTTGGGTTCACCTATACTAAAACTTGAAGTCTGTTCAGGAATAACAAGCCCCTCTGTAAAATACTAATTTGTCACATTTGATTCATAGCCCCATTTATCCGCACATTAGCAGCATTATTTAAACTAAATCTATCCATCCATTATCTGCTGCTTAATCCACACAGGGCCGCAGGCGAGCCAGTGCCCACCGGCAACTCTAGTCGGGGTGCCAATACATTGCAGGGCACACAGACACACACAGTCACCCACTAAGTGACACTTTAGAGACACCAATTAACCTGACATGTATGTCTTTGGACTGTGGGAGGAAACCAGAGTAAACGGAGAGGACATGCAGACTCTACACAGAAAGGACTCCGTGGGATTAAACCTGGGACCTTCTTGCTGTGAGGCAGCGGTGCCATCCCCACCCTGCTGCCCTGTTTGAACTAAATAATATTGATAAAGTTAGAAATACACTATTTTATAAATGCTGAGAAACTGACTCATGCATTTATAACCTCAATGTTGGATTACTCTATTTCAGAATGCAGCAGCTCGAGTGTGAACTAGAGATTTACAATTTGATCATATCAGTCCCAATCTGTCAACTCTTTACTGGTTACCACTTAGATTCCATATTGATTACAAAATAATTGTATCATAGTAATCTGTAAATGACCTGGCCCCACAGTAGAGTTGTAGAGTAGCGTAGAGTAGAGTAGAGTAAAGTGAACTTCCAGAGCCTTACAATACAGCTCATCTCGTTCACTTACCAGATACAGGACCTCTTTTGTTTCCTAAAATTAAAACTTTATGACAGGGGGAAAGGCATTCTTGCACATGGTCCCCCAACTATGGAAAAGCTTACCCACATTTCTAGATGATGCTGGTTGCTGGGCATTTTGGTTGGTGAACTAAATATCCAGCAGTGGCACTGAAGTTGTTTAGAACTTCAGCAGCAATACTGTCTGAGCCGCCTGTACCAGTGCAATACACAATAACACACCACCATATCAGTGTCACTGCAGTGCTGAGAATGATCCACTACCCAAATAGTACCTGATCTGTGTAGGTCCCCACCATTTGAGAAAGGGAAACAACATAGTTTGAGGAGATAGGTGTGCTATAGTCTGTAATTATAGAGCTACAAAGTGCTATATAAGAGTGGAACCAATAAAAATGGACATATTGGGTCATACACAGTCTCTCACAAAGGTGATTTACTCCCCCCCTCCTTCATATTTTTGTAACTATTTAATTATATCTTGAGACAACACTACTTTACTTGTTCAAAGTTTAATATTGTCAGTTAGTCTATAGCTTGCATAACTGTAAATTTCAGGTGCCCTCAAAATAACTCAACACACAGCCATTAATGTCTAAACCTTTGGCAACAAAAG
>JAUZSU010143944.1:0-15249 GCA_034780255.1 Parotocinclus maculicauda | reverse complement strand
CACACTAAGGGGCACTTTTAGAGACATTGGTAACCTAACACACGTCGAATTGTGGAAGGGAACCGGGGTACCCAGAGTAAACCACGTAGACACGGGGAGGACATGCAGACTCCACAAAGAAAGGACCCAGGCTGCTCCACCCTGGTACTGAACCTTCTTGCTTTGAAGCAGCAGTGCTACCCACCGAGCCCCCGTGCTGCCTGTTTTTGTATTTGATTTGAGAAAAATGCAACAAGAGTTTTGTGCAAACTGTGCAATAGTTTTAGGCCAAAATTAGATTAAAAACACCTTTGTTTTAGCATTGGTAATGAGGACAATTTCTTAGTCTCTTTTTAGAATCCAACCAAAAAATACAGGATTTTTAATAAAGTATTAAAAATGTAATAAAATTAAAAAAAAAAAAGTATTTCGTATTTTTGCAAGTACTTAGCGTGACCTCCCCTTACACTTGACCGATAGCAGCATCTGATAGGTTCATCGGGATGCCATGTTGATTGTTTTACACTCTTTTTTACACTCTCGACTTTTGTCGATTGTTTTAAAAAGCTTAATTGGGATTTTTTAAGGCTAGCATCCAATTAAGATTGGAATGAAGATCAGAGGAAAAGAGGAAAATAAAGGCAGTAAAAAATCCAAGTTCAGTCTGTACAATAGTTACAATATACACAATATGTTTGTAGAACAACACATCTAATGATGGTCTAAAACATTTACACAGCACCATAGAAGGGTTGTTATTATCTGGCTCAGACTTTTGGACCCCACACTATTTGAGTCATTGTAAACAATACAAGTGCATAAACAAACGCATGAATTGACCTTTTCTAAACGCTTTCGGCTATTGTATCCATCTCTGAATATCACAGCTAATAAACAGCTAATGGTGGAGGCCATTGACATATGAACCCATGATATCCTATTGTGTATTCTCTTTCATTTTATCCACAAACACAGGCAATTGTCACCCACTCACAGAGCCCATTTGCAGAGATACAGAACAGAATACAGAATATTTCCTGAAAATCGGAAAGAATCACTATTAATTTTCTACACTAGTTCATAAAGGGGAATATGCGTTGGCGTCCCCAGCTTGTTGAAAAAGCATTGGGTTGATACATCTTTCTCGTTCAAGGTCACGCCTTGGTGGAGTTCATCTTCTGCCCTGTCTAATGGAGACGATGAGGCTGTGGAAAATTAGCTACATGCCGGCAATCAATCACAAAGAAAACATGCAGGATGCCGGATTAGATGCAGGATTTTTACGTGGAAAATGATTCTGGCCAAAAAATTGGACGTCTAGGTCTCAATTGTAGGGTTACAGCTTATAAAATAAGAGAAATAGCCTGTTTGTTTTGTACATTTGATTTACTAAAGTTGTTTTGGGCATTTTTGCATATAGTTTGTAGTGGAACTTCATCTTTAAAAATGCAGAAGACACAACTGCTGAATAGATTGTTTATTAATAAGCATTTGTTTGACGAGTTCAGATAGCCTGTGCCATACCTTATCTCAGAGAGCTACGCCGTCCCTAAGCATGCATCACAATATAAGCTCATGCATTATTCAGTTTTCTTTAGACATTATTTTAAACAAAATTTCAGCATTGCATTATTTAAGAGCAGGAACTCTCTGTCCTAGTGGTCAACAAAGCGGAAAAAAACTGTGTTTGGGAGGAAGTCAGTCTTCCTCCCTCCAGTTTCATCTTCCTTAGGGCAGACAGACTGAGAAAGAAATATGAAAATATGAAAAAATATCTGCCATTAAGAAGTGATGCTTATTATTGTCGTTTTGTTCTATACCTCTGCATTAGGTTGAATTATATTATGTTTTGAGCTGGTTTTATTACAGTAACTGTAAGTTTTAGATTGTGGGAGTTAGGGACACGGTGCCCCCATAATCTGGAAAAGCCACGTACAATTAATCAGGTTAATCACTTTCCTCTGTATTCTGCAGTTTGAGCACATTATGCTTAAGATTCATTTTTAAAAGAGTTAGTAGAGCACACTGAGCATCCCAAACTGGTGTGCAGTTCTTTTAATTTATTTTAGAAATAAATGCTAAGTTGTGTTATTAAACAGTAAAATACATGTAATTTTAGATGTCACAGTACATACATTTTGTGCATTTATCAGTCTGAGGCTCTGTTTTATGTTCTTTTCACAAACTTTACTTCAATTTTAGCTTTAAAAGAGAAATTATGTATCTTTGTTAGAGGTGTAAAAATACACTATGCTCACTTTTCCATTCACAAGGGTTTATCAATTTAGCAATTGACAAAACGTTCTGTTTTTATTACGTATTTATTTTTTGACCAAAACACTGCAATGCACATAAAGGGCTACAAACACAAAATGAAAATTCCAAACAAAATGTCCTATTGCAGTTACGCCATATCTTAAATAACCGAGTGATAACATGCTGTTTTTCTTTACTTATTTAATTCTTGACAAAACCCCTAATTCAAATAAAAGACTTCAAACACAAATTGAAAATTCCAAACAAAATGTTCTGTTTCAGCTTCGGTTATATTTATATCTCAAATAACCGAGCGACAACATTCTGTTTTTTTATTTCTAAGCTATAACAATTTAAAATGTGTACCTTTCTTGTATGTAATAGAAAATAAATCTTTAGTTAGAACGAAATCCGAAAATATGAAAAAAAATATCTGACATTAAGAAGTGATGCTTATTATTGACATTTTTTTCTATACCTCTGCATATACCGGTAGTTGAACTAAAAAAAATCTTTAGTTCCTGCAGTTAAAATAAATTATCATATAAATATTATAATAATAAAAAAATATATTAAACAAAATTATTTTTAAAAAGTTATTTTCTGCAGTTAAAATAAATAATTATATAAATATTATAATAAAAAAAACTTATTATAAATTAATTAAAAATTAAAAATTATTATGGCAAAAACTGCCATAATAAACAGTTACATCCATAATTAAATGATCAAATGTATTAATATTATACAATATTACATATATAACACTGCTCACAAGAAGTAAGAAGTCATTTCATTACTAATTTTGGCGAGCCCTGCAGTTTATGGGTTGCTAAATTTCTAAACGTTTATTTCCGCGTCCGTGTCGTTTGCCGAATTTGGCACGTCGTCTGTGGCTTCCGCAGAAATCTCAATTCCTACTCAATTATCTCACGCTGACTCGCCAGACATGGTGGAAAAGTAAAACGTGGCGATGGTGGAAGTTTAATTAAGTCACATAATGCCTTGTAAATGTTCTGTAGGGAAAATAAATGCAGCTACTCTTATCCAGACGGGCTAACAACGAGCTGAGCAGTTGAGGTCCCTTTCTCAAGGGTCTAACAGTAGCAGTTTGGTGAAGCTGCAATTTAAAGCCGCAACCTTTTGATTAACAGCTCAGAGCCTCAACCGCTGAGCCACCTCCGTTGATCGATCTTCAATTCTGCGTGCAGCGTCTTATCTGCCATTAGAGGCCCGGGCGAATAAATGATACCGTTCGAGTCGATCATTTCGCACCTAATGTGGTTGTCAGATTGACACTAATACCTCCTTGGCAAAATGAGCTCCTTTTGTCATGATAAATCTAATCAAACTTAATCCCGGTAAACACAGACGCACGTACGGCAGTGCGTTTATTCTAGAGAGCATATTGTCTGTACGCCCATATGTCACCGCTCGGTTTGGTAATTAACTCGGTTTCATCATCTAATCATCCCCTGGTTCTCCAGGACTTGCTCTTGGTAGGAGCTGTCAAATCTCGAATCGTTTACCTGGTACTCGTGCTGAATAAGAAAAAAAAGTTATGTACTGTTTTCTTTAGGCTATGTGAAGAGCCTCTTGTTACAACTGGATTGATATTCAGACACTTCCCATATTTCGGAGTGTATCAAAGCATGTTGCCCTTTGGTCGCACATATTCCATTATGTCTCGTAGCTGTTAAAGTGACAAGTGGTTGCAACCGGACAGCATAATGGCATACGTTTGCCTTCAAAGTCATTACACGGGCTCTATGATACATACCAAACAGCTGCCACCGGAGGAAAAACAGCCTTTCTTTAGTGCGCCTTTATTCTTATTTCTGCAAACAACCATAATAAGATGACACAAATCCCATGCCTCAGAGGCAACTGCTGTCATCCTTACACTGTCATAAAAGGACAGGCTTATTAGAATGGAACTGGCATAAACTGAAGCTCTACAGCTGGTCTTATTGGGGTAAGAGGACTTCAATTGAACAAACTTTGTCTGTTTGAATACAGTAAGAACCATGTTGCTGAGGGAAAATAAGTCATCCAAACGGGCCAGACGGGCCAGACGGGCCAGACGGTGCCCAGCTGGCAACTCTGGGCCCAACGGCGGGAACAACCTTAGACAGGTGCCAATCGTTCGCAGGGCACACACACACACACACACACACACAGACACAGTCATGCACACAGTCACAAACTAAGGGCCACTTTTAGAGACACCAATTGACCTAACACGCATGTCTTTGTACTTGTGGTAGAAACCGAAGTATGTGTATGTTAGGGTTTCTAACTAAGAGCAGGATAAAAGACACACTCACAATTTAAGGGCCACTTTTAGAGACACCAATTGACCTAACACGCATGTCTTTGGACTTGTGGTAGAAACCGAAGTATGTGTACGTTAGGGTTTCTAACTAAGAGCAGGATAAAGGACACACTCACAAACTAAGGGCCACTTTTAGAGACACCAATTGACCTAACACGCATGTTTTTGGACTGTGGGAGGAAACCGGAGTACGTGTATGGCAGGGCTTCTAACTAACAGCAGGATAATGCACACAGTCAAAAACTAAGGGCCACTTTTAGAGACACCAATTGACCTAACACGCATGTCTTTGTACTTGTGGTAGAAACCGGAGTATGTGTATGGCAGGGCTTCTAACTAACAGTTTTCAGCAGGATAATGTTCACAAACACACCACCGAATGTTTCTGCAACACCATCTTTGCCTGCCTGGTTGCCAGATTTAACACCCATCAAGCATTTATAGGCTATAGCGGCAAGTATTTAATGTGACCTCCTCTTACACTTGATCAACAGCAGAATTTGGGGGTCTAAAGAAGCTTGATTGGGAATGGACTTTTCAGAAGGGTAACAGCCAAGAAACCACTTTCCAGAAGGGAAACAGGGAGAAAATGCTAACTCTCCCAAATACTGAAATGACGATCAGTAGGAAAGTATTATACAGTGATTAATCCAAATTTAAAATGTTTCCTTCCACTCATTGACAATATATCTATGTATGTACAATATGGTCTTTATGCCACTGCTAAACAGTGTTAGTCTGGTGGCCTGGAAGTTTTATTTGCTTATTAAACACAATCTTCGCCTTATAATAAATAGTGATGATTACAGTTTGAACCAACCCTCATCTAAGAATTCCTCTTAAGGAAAGATGCTCCACAAAAGAAGTGACTGTTCCTTTTGTCTCTTGAAAGGCCTCATTATCTCTCCAGGAACCTTGTTTAACAGGACCATCATTACCGTATCACCTAGCTTCACCCAGGAACTATTTTAAGTATGTGTACCCTCTTTCTAGGTGTATGGAGCGTAGCTAAGACCTCCACACACCTTAACCCAGACCCAGCCATCATTATGATAAAAATCAACGGAGAACAATAGCTCTACTCTTCAGGACAAGGAGCTGTACTGAATTTTAAGGAGACAATTTGGTTTGAATGAGACTAGATTTGAGGAGGGAATATGCTGCTCAGGACACAGCTGGATCTCCAGTCACCGGTATGAAATTGCTTTAGAAATGGGGCAGTATCTTAAGCTCCACTGTGGCCCATGCCTTTTCCCCTCAAATTACCAATGAAAATGAGAGCTTTCTGCAACAGCAGTGCTCCCATTCCCATTCTGAGCTGAGAGGAATGAGAAAAGCAGCATTTGGCATGACTGACTGACGCTCCAGGAAACCATGGCATGAGAACCCTGTCCATTCGCCTTTCTAGCATGTGGCTTCTGGCAGGCGTGAGGGTGAGGCTGATTTGGATACTGACAATGCCTTTGAAGATCAAACATCAAGCTGCTTCTCTTGACGTCCATGACAATACCATTACAATAGAGCTGCGAGGTCACATTTAACTGATTTAGTATAAAACAGGCTTTCGCTGTTGATTCTCTATGGTAAGCTTTATGTCACTGACTGTACAGGACATGAAAGGATCCATAAGCTTCTGGAAAGGATCCATGGCTTCTTGGTGTCCCCAAATAGCGCATGATCTGTATGACCATCATCGCTTTAGGTTACCAAACGCCTAGAGCTCCAGGGACTGTCTGCATTACCATTTCATATTTGCTATGCCAATCAATCCAGGTGAACAAACACACTGAGAAAACCAAGCACATCGGACTCGATGGCGTGGGCACCAGGGAGAGTCATGAAGTTGTCACTCAGGAGGCAGACATCGAGAATAGCTGTCTCTTTCCTAATGTCAACCTGTCTGCTGTTTAGTCTGCATCGTAATTGGTTATCAGCTTGTGCTAGTACTAAACTCGAAAGTGGATTCCAGTCTGACCTGCAAATTAAACCATTCCCACTTAGGCCAGACTTTTTTAATTG
The DNA here is from genome assembly GCA_034780255.1 of Parotocinclus maculicauda. Classification (NCBI taxonomy): domain Eukaryota; kingdom Metazoa; phylum Chordata; class Actinopteri; order Siluriformes; family Loricariidae; genus Parotocinclus; species Parotocinclus maculicauda. The sequence goes on along the minus strand of JAUZSU010143944.1, from coordinate 8,660 downwards.
CTTGTTCCTCGGATGTCCCTACTTAAGAATCTACTGAGGAAGGAAAAAAAATAAAAATAAATCTTAATTTTTCAGCACTTTTCAATTTCTCGAGGACTATGTGGAATCAATACAAGTAGGGAGGAAGAAATAAAAATAAATATTTATTTAAAAACATTTTTTATTTAGCCTGCAATTAAATTACAGTGAATCTGGAAAAAAAATTAAATGAACAGAAGAAAACCGTTGGCTCTCCACCGGAGGGCAGAAAAAGCTAAAAAAATATATATATTTTTTTGTATTTTTCAATAGTTCTCTTGTACCATTGGTGCTGCGGCGGATCCGAGAAATACAAAAAATATATATTTTTTTTTTTGGTATTCTTCAAATATGATCGACGGCGGATCTGCAAAACAAGCAATAAAAAAAGTCTGGCCTTAACAAAGGCCTTTATAAAAGGGAGAAACTGGTAACGTAGTTCCCTACCCACTGGATTGCCAGGTCCTACAAGAGATCAATTGGGTCTGTGTACACAATTTCAAAGGAGAGTGAAAGAGTGGCCACTTAATCAGCTACTAAAGACAATAATAATGTAAATTTGCCTTTTAACTATAGAATTTAAACAAAACCAATTTATCGAAATGTGAAAGAGATGATCAAACCCAAATAAGCAACTACACTTACAACACAAACAAGCCCCAAATACCTGCAACTACTAATATCTGCAAACAATTTTTTTTTAAAAAGGCGCAATGATGGTTTAAATATGCAGACCTGGCAACCGGAAGACGAGTCCAGAGTTAAAAGACCAATTTTTATTTCCCACTATGATTTATTCTAATTGTTAAGACCACAGTTGTTAAAGTGAACAGATGCTGATCGGACGGTCGTTAAACGGCACTGAAAGCATGGTTAGAAAATGTCTTAAATTTATTATCTAAAGACAATTAGTGCCTCCAAACAGACCTGTCTTTCCTTTCTTTTTGACTGTTCCTCATACATGTACGATACCATAGTTCAAACAGCAATAATAAGCTCTAACACCATGTCCATTCTCGTCAATAAAAGTTAAGCACCCACGTTAACAATGCCTTGGGACCTATAATTTGCCTCCTAATATCTCTGGGGTAACTGTTTAAAAATCCATCGTATGACAAAACTCATTTGTCTCTTCTGGACTCGATAATAAAGGCGTAAGCTTTGCTAATAAAAGCACTATCCCATTTTATCATCTCTCGCCAGTTCAGATCATCTAAGACGTTTGAAGAATATGAGAGTCATGAACCTAGCCTAGAGCTTCAGTCAATATGCCAATAAATATCCAGCACTAACAGAGTAAAACCTTGTGCACTATAGATTGAGCTCTCATCCTAACGCTAGCATCTGGCCCTTAATGTGGCACCTGTCAATAGCCCCAATGTTACCCAGGGCACGCTCGAGGAAATTGGTTCATCGTTTCTTATATTCTTATACTGTGCTTTGCTGTACTATCTGGAGTATTGTAAAATGATTATGATGAGCCATGAACTTAATACGGCCTTATTCACTTCGAAGGCTTTGAGACGACGCCTGTACATTCCTCATCATCCATGATGTTCAAGTTGGAAAAAAATCATTATTTCTCAAGACAGAAATGGTGTTTAAATGTGCCATTGTGTGTTCAAGAATCCCGGGGCAAGTTCCATAAGGACCGAAAATATTTGAACAGAAAACAGCAAGCACATGTACTGAATAGTATACTAAAAGATGTACTGTGAAAATGTTTTAAGAAACCACTGGATTAGATATACCTTGTTATAGCAATGGTATAATGACCATATATAATTATTTCTCAGTGTCTTTATTAGACTATTACAAGAAAATACAAGAAATTCGTAAGGTAACAAAATCTAAAGAAAAATCAAAAAAACAGCGGAAAGTATTTAGTGTGATCTCCCCTTACACTTGGGCAACGGTAGGATCTGGCAGCTTCATCAAGATGCCAAGTTTGATTCTCCCAATGTCCGGAGAAGCTTGACCAGGATTGGACAGCAGCCAAGAAAAGACATGGTAAAGAAACAGTGTGAAAAGGATAGGCTAAGGACCACAAAGACTGGAATGAAGATCCGTGGAAAATTATGGAATATAATCTTTTATGGAGTGACAAATCCAAGGTTGAAATTTAAGCCATTATATTTGTGACCATATCATATATAGTCATTACGCCATTGCTAAATCAACAAATCTAATGGTGGCCTAAGACTTTTGCACAGTACTTGGAAATGTAGACAGCTTCAGAGTCCAATTCATGGTCATGAAAGAGAAAAATTAATGCTAGTAGACAGGGTGCAGGTAGGTGTTTTGTGCAAAATTTATGCTTTATTTTAAGTTTGACCTTCTGAAAAGGGTAACGTCTATTTACTAGTTAACCTTTTAGCTGTGTACAGTCAGTTCTAATAAGCACCTGCATGCTGAATAAATAGAAAACTGGCTAAGCAGGTGGTGATCATGCTGCCGTTGACTGCATTCATAAGAACGTCCTGGATGTGGCCTTGTTTTCATTCGAACTGTTCTGCCATGAATGGTGAAAAGTCCAGTTTTAACCTACCAATTTAAAATGCACTGCTCACACAAAATGGGGGGATATTTTAAAATGAATTTGAAGCAATTAAAAAAAGAAGAATTCGATTGTATTTCATTAGACATGATCATCATAAAAGCAGAAGAAAAGTCAAAGAGGGTTGTTTGATTATGCAAATGAGATGCAAAATAAATTATGGTGATTGAGTAGTAAGTGATATATTCATGGAGGTGAACAGGAGCATGTCAAACTGTACCAGAAGTGCCCCCACATTGACTGTTTAGTAGGGTGTATGGTCACCCAAGAGTGCCACAATATACTCACAGTGATGGGGCATGGACAGGATCAGATAGTCCAGCAGTTCTTGTGGGATCTTCTGGGCCAAACTGTGGGACTGTGGTGACCTAGTGGTTAAGGTGGTTACTATGGACCAGAAGGTCCAAAGTTTAAGTCCCAACTCTGCCACAGTTGTGTGCCTGAGCAAGGCCCTTAACCCACAATTGCTTGGATTGTAAGACTGTATTAATTGTAGGTTGCTCTGGATAAGGGTCTGCTAAATGACATAAATGTAAATCTTCTTTGTATTCATTTTGAAATATCCCCTCATTTTTTGTGAGAAGTGTAAACTGTCACTTCAATATCAGGAAAATCTTCCACCAAATGGATGTCTTGTTCTAAAAATTCAGCTGGCTGGAGAACACATACAAGGGTTAGAAAATGCTAATCTAAAGCATGGCACCTCAGTGGAAAAGGAGGACAGCGCACTTATTTTCCAGAAACAAAGAAATTGCATCCCTGCAAATCAGCAGGACGATTGCTACACAGCCGCTGAACACTATGAATTCATTGACCCTAACCCAGCAGACGTTCCAGTGACTTACTGCAAAATAATGTAACACCGTTCTCCCGTCGGAAATGGGCCCGTTTTGTTTAGCTCTAATGGAACACCCAGCAAATGTGTTCCTTTCTCCTCCAGGCTGTCGCTTAGTATGTATGAAAATGCAGCAAAGCTGCCACTGTCTTTCCTCTCGCCTTGGCTTTTAATAAATAAACATGCAAAAACATTAGATTAGCCATCTGGTTTGCCGTAAAACCGCAAAACTGCTTGCTAAGGGAATTCGGGCAGTGATTTGTGGCTCACAATGTCATGGAAAATCACATGGTAATTCAAGCAAAAACAGCAAATTAAATAGCCAGAGAAAAACTGAAAAAAAGAATCAATCCGTTTGTTGAGGGTTCAGCAAACCATGCGTCTGAGTCTTAAATGGCCTTACTAAATTATCACAGGATGTTGACGTTACCGGACATTACCGTAGCCACATATTCTATAATACAAGAAAGTAAATATATAGGGTATTTTCAGAAGAGGGCGGGACAGTGGCTCAGTGGGTAGCATCGTTGCCTCACAGCAAGAAGGTCCTGGGTTCAATCCCAGGGTGGAGTGGTCTTGGTCCTCCCCGGGTTTACTTCAGGTACTCCGGTTTCCTCCCACAGTCCAAAGACATGCGTGTTAGGTTAATTGGTGTCTCTAAAGTGGCCCTTAGTGTGTAAGTGTGTGTATGTGCCCTATGATGGACTTGCGCCCCGTCTGGGGCTGTTCCTGCCCTTGTGCCCAAAGTTGGGCAATTAATTTTCAGAAGAAAACTGTACCTAAATGCATCAGAAAAATGATCACAGCATCACAAATGCCACTACAATTGTATAGATATTCACAATAATTATAGATAAGGCCAGATGTTTTTTATTGCTTCTTCCTCGGATGTCCCTACTTAAGAATCTACTGAGGAGAAAAAAAAAAAAAAAAAAATCTTTATTTTTTAGCACTTTTCAATTTCAATTTCTCAATCAATATAAGGAAGAAGGAAGAAATAAAAATATTTTTATTTTAAAATAAAATTGATCTAACCTACAGTAAAATTAAAGTGAATCTCCACCGGAGGGTAGAAAAAGATTTTTAAAAATAACATTTTTTTTTCTTTTCGAATTTCAACCATTGGTGCTGTGGCGGTTCGGAGAAATACTCAAATATATATATATATATATATATATATATATATATATATATTGTATTCTTCAAATATGATCGTTGACGGATCCGCGAAACAAGTAATTAAAAAAGTCTGGCCTAATACAGTAATGTCACAACCCTGTCAAATCAAAAGACTTCATCATACACCTAAAACGATGGTATGATGGACCTAGGACTTTGGTTTGATGGAAGCCAAAAGATCAGCCAAATGAGACTTAGTTTATATAGTAATAGGTAAGAGAGAATATACAGGCTGTTTGGGACAAACATGAGTACTACCTACAATAGGACAGCCACATTCACTTACGAACACCATTTATAACTTGTCTGAAACAAATAACACAAAGTCATAGATACAATCACGAGTAACAAATTCTCCAAACTCATCAAGCACAGATACGAACCCACAGCCATGATGCCATACACAGTAACACCCCCTCACCATATGTTTTATTGCTTAACTTAACTAGTGCTGGCAAAAATCAGGGGATAATTCAAAATGACGGATCCCATAATGAAATATCCAAAATTATTGTGAGCAGTGTATACTTAAAAAAATCCTTCAATTCCAAAGTAACGAATCCATTCCGATTAGCAACATTGTTCTCTGTTTACTACAAAATACACCACGAAATGCGAAGAGGTTCAGCAGATTTAGAAAAAGATAAAAGCTGTGTCAACTGTCTGAAATGAGACCACAAAAGACGTACAGAAAAACCGAGAAAGACATTGTTTAGTTGTGTAAGAGATGTATATTTAGCAGCAGTCTGTAACGAGCTTGCTGCGATGCATCTGAGCCCGGAGTGCTTTGTGCTCTTTTTGCGCGTTTACTTTCTTTGATAGCAGGCAGGGAATTCAGTCAAATCGTGTTTGCCTTGTCACTTCCAGTATTTCTGTGTGCCTTCTGACTGCGGGATTGTGGAACTGCTTACAAATCTGTCTGGAGAAACATTATGCAGAGTCTGTACAAGTCCTGTTGTTTTTTCGGTTTGCTGCCTTATGCACTAAGATCAAACAAAACTTTTTTTTTGTAATATATGGACAGACTTCCATTATTACTACTACACATGATCCAAGTATTGAATTCATACCACAGTACTACACCACATTTCAAAAAGAAATATCCCCTCATTTTTGGGAGCAATATATTAATTCATTCATTATCTTCCACTTAATCCAAACGGGGTCGTGTTCCAGCCGGTGCCCACCCGGCAACTCTGGGCGTAAGGGCAGGAACAACCCTAGACGGGGCGCCAATCCATCGTAGGGCACACACACACAGTAACACACTAAGGGCCAATTTAGAGACACGATAAACAAAACACGCATGTCTTTGGGCTGAAACTAGAGTACCCAGAGTAAACCCACACAGACACGGGAGGACATGCAGACTACACACAGAAAGGACCCAGGCCGCTCCACTCTGGGATTGAACCCGGGACCTTCTTGCTGTGAAGCAGCTACCCACCAAGCCACTGTGCTACCCGTGAGAAATATATATCACACCAAAATCATAATTTAAACACCCTAACAAGCAAAAATGTTACTGTCCCAGTACTATTTGATCTTTCCCTTTTAGGATCTCAATGGCCAGATTGAAAACCACCAAGGAAGGAAATAATAATGTACCAAATTCCTCTGGATTCTATTGAAGCCCTCCTTTGGTATTGGGTTCTATGGGCTTTGGGTCCACCCTAGAGGTTCAGACTTGCTTATATGTTTAAGAAAACATATTGCTGACTGCATAAACTAACTGGGGCATTTTAGTATCTCATATACTTGACACATGATTGAAAGTTGACAGGAAGCCAGAAGTGTGCCGATGTGAGAAGAAAAACACAAAAAACTGTGTATCAACACAGGACCCGACACCAACATTATCTGCTGTCCTCCGGGGCCACTCTCTGTTTATGTATTTGTGAGGAGGGGAATAAGAAAAATGTCGTATCCTTTTCAAGTTCTCAAGCAGACCGAGTCTCCGTTACACATCCAGCATCTCTGTAGGTCAAATAAATAAATATAGCCTTGGCTCGCCATTATGAAACAGGACTGGACGTGCGAAATCCCATAGTGACACCAGCAGGAAAGACAAGGAAGAACCTATCTATATGCCGTCATCAGTCATGACCTTTTTCTAATGGCTCATTAAAAAATGTAACTGGCTGTAAGTCTTTCTGAAAGTACTGTTAAATATAATAATGCCATGGGGCCACACTGACCGATATCACAGCCATCTTTCATGGCATCATAAACACTCACCAATCACTTCAGGTACACCTCCTTGTTACCCTCATTGTCCATTTTACCAGTTCCAGGCTTTGTAGTTCTACAATTCCAGAGTATTTTAGCTTTCTCATACTTAGCCCCCCAGTTATGGAACAAACTTGCCACTTTAAGTACAGATTCAGACACTCCAATTTCTGGGCTAAATACATTCTTATTTACTCAGGCTTTTGGTTGGATTTAGATTATGACATATGGCTCAGGTTGGCTCTTGCCTCTTGGCTGTGCTAACTTCTTTTTCTCCCCCTTTAGCTATGCTGCTATAGTTAGTGCTGCTGGAGTTTCATGCTGCACCTGGCATCAGTGATTGATAATAGACTGTGTGCTCCTAACCCATAAGTAACTACATTTTCTCTTTTCTCTCAAAGCTGATGTTCCGGTACCAGATTCAGCACCACACACTTAAATGTTCCTCCACCTCAGCATCACTCTACTGTGCTCCATCAACAAAAACCAGTCCCACCAGCATGCAGTAACTCCATTAGAAGACAATGTGCCTCCAAGGACCGCCCACTGAGGACTCATTTTATAATCCATTTTGTTTATTTATTTTATTACTAATTTTGCTATAATTTAATATACTTTTAAGTATTTATTTAATTAACATCTAGGCCACCCATGGAGGTCGGGTCCCCTGTTGAGTCTTGGTCCTCTCAAGGTTTCTTCCTTCTACTGTCAGGTAGTTTTTCCTTGACACTGTCGCCCTAGGCTTGCTCAATTTGGGATTGGCCTTTTAAGATCATATAAGATTGTAAAGCTGCTTTAAGACGATGCTCCGTTATAAAAAGAATTATAAAAATAAATTAGAATTGAATTGAATATAAAGCGTACTGCTACGCCTGGCCAGTAACTTAAAGCGATGAAATGAGTTTCCACTCGCCGCCGCTGACCCTTACTCACATGCCAGTCTGAAGCTCCTCAGAAATGTGAGATGTGTTTGGTTTAGAAGCTCATTTAATCTAAGCCCTGTTAGTGAGAATAAGTTAATTACCAGAAAAGCTTTGACTCCATTTAAGGATTTAGATTCTAAGAAGGGCTCAGATAACATTCAAGTAGGATCTACAGAACATCCTGTGGGTAAAATGTACAACGTTTTCAAGATGTCGGTGCAAAAACTGCAGCCTGTTATCGACATGGACGTGAGATTACGATGAAAAGGAACGTGAAAAAAAAGGCTGGGTGCTTCACGAGTATTCTGAGTAAAGTCTTCTAATTGAACTGACTCGTTAATGGTGCATTCGAATAGGGAGAAATGGGTTCTAATTGGGTTTTTAATCACGCAGAGATCATGTTAAATTCTTTTCGTTTCGACAATTATAAACATGCCATGCTTGAAAATAGAAAACAGACAAACAGAAGGACACATTTGTTTCCCACAGGAGGAGAGAGATAAGATATAAGGTGAGCATCACCTAAATCGTTGCTGCTTGTCGCCTTTCTTTTGGATTTTGAGTAGGATTTTGGTAAAGAGATACATGGAAGATTTACATTAAGCTCTTATCTGTTTATATAAATGTAACAGAATATTTCTGCTCATTAATACTGGACGGGTTTCCTGACCTGTGTGTGTGTGTGTGTGTGTGTGTGTGTGTGTGCGCAGAGGTTAGTCCATGTGATCAGTCTGTATCTCTAAAACAAACATGGCTCCTTTCACACAAATCCTCCCTCTAATTAACTCCGTTTGTGCAGAGCTGTAGGAGAGTCGCTCATTTAAGTTCTCCAATTCCACCTCTCTCCCTGTCTCTCCCCTATACTTTCCCTCTTTTTGTCCTCCTACTGTCTCCCTGTCTCTCCCCTATACTTTCCCTC
>JAUZSU010143933.1:0-15249 GCA_034780255.1 Parotocinclus maculicauda | reverse complement strand
TAAGCGGAATTTTGGTCCAAATAAGCGAATAACATTACACGTATATAATAGGATTTGTTTCAGTACTTTAGGATTTGTTCCGAATAAGCGGCTGGTCCCATTAACTGGTGGTCCAATTAACCGGAATCGACTGTATATGGAATATCTCGTCTTTATGGGGCGTAGGTGTGAATGTACCCAGAATAGGGCTCCAGTCCATCACAGGGCTAGAAAAGGGGTCGCCAGGAGAAGTTCCTACGTGCCCAGCCTCCCCATTAAGACATGACCCGTCCATGCTTCTAAATCAGCTGATCCATCCAAAGACTCTGGGCATTGAAGTATTACTAAATTACCATACCATCATGTAGTCTTGTTGAATATGTGAATTAAAAAAATCACATCTGCAGGTTACTTAAATATAATTTGTTTGAAGCGTATGAACAATGGAATTTTTGGCCAGGGTCGATGGGTTCGAGCACATATCCCATATAAACACAGAACACAGGCGCTAGTTTTAGTTGTGGAGTAGCAGCTATGGTGGGCGCTCATATTAGATGGTGTTCTAACTGAGTGCCCTTGTATAAAATGATTAACAATAGACAACAACAGTTAAGAAGTCAGCAGAGTTGTGGTACCATTCCAAGAACAATAGCACTGCATGATCATACTGTATTTCTTTCATTGAACAGCTCATAAGATCCCTGTGGACAAAACTGCTTTCATCTGATGCTCCTTTTCCTTCTTCTCTATTGTATTCAATCTATGCAGCTCACAAAAATGAGGGGACATTTCAAAATGATTATTAAGTAGATCTCACAAGAACTGCTGGACAGGATGTCCATCACTGTCAGTGTGTTTTGCCAGTCTTGGGTGATCATACACCCTAATGAACAGTCAATCTGGGGGCACTCTCGTCCAGTTTAACATGCTTCTGTTAACCCCATAAATATATCACTTACTACTCAATCACCATAATTGAATTTGTATCTAATTTGTGTAATTAGACAAATTTCTTGGACTTTTAATTTGCTTTTCTGGTGATCTTTTTTTAATGAAATAAAATCAAAGGCTTCTTTTAATTGCTTCAAATTTATTTTGAAATATCCCCTCATTTGTGAGTAGTGTATATATTCTATATATTCTTTCTTTTTTGTACTGGTCTCGTTTTGGCTCTTTATTTCTATTATAATGCTAATTTCTCTACTTCTCACTCTCTGTTTTCCTTGCTTGGATGATCTTTTCAAATCTTTCGTTATGTAAACTCACTTTCTTTCAAAACCTGGATCTTCTGATCCGTAGACCATCGCTTAATCACTAGGCTACCACAGTCCCACTCATGCACCCAAACACACAGACACATCTAGGCCACCCATGGAGGAGGGATCCCCTGTTGAGTCTTGGTCCTCCCGAGGTTTCTTCCTACCACTTTCAGGGAGTTTTTCCTTGCCACTGTCGCCTTGGGCTTGCTCAACTTGGGATTGGCCTTTTAAGATAATGTAAGATCGTAAAGCTGCTTTGCGACAATTCTACGTTGTAAAAAGCGCTATATAAATAAAATTGAATTGAATTAAGACAGATGTTTTTCGTAAAACTCTGGTGTACTCAATTGCAAGTTTTCGTTTCCCATTTATAACACTGTTAAAACAGTGACCCTTCAGTCAAAAAAAAGTACGATAGTCATACCACATATTTAGACACATTTGCGTGCATGTTTTTATTTTAACACAAATTTAATTCCAAAAATGAAGACAGATAATGGTACTTTAAAAATTGCATTTGTTTATGTATAATTATGTATGTGTCTTATTATAGTTAAATTAAATGGGACTAATTTACATAGGCACTAACCAATTTTATTTATTTATTTTATGTATTTTATGTGCCTAACCTTGTTGTTTTTCTGTAGGGTTATAATCTGTACATCTAGATCAAATGCATTGATTTAGAAATTGACGTGGAGGAATTTTGGGCTGAAGCGTAACCGTACAGTAACGACGCTACATTTGAAAATATCTCGAACTCATACCTCTCTGTCTGACTCTCTTTCAGTGTGGACGCCCATCGTTTTAACTGTGTTTCTGGTTGCTGTTGCCACCCTTTGTAAGGAGCAGGGAATCACCGTTGTTGGGATATGCTGTGTGTATGAAGTGTTTGTAGCACAAGGGGTAAGACCTTACAGATTAAAGCTGTATAGACTAATTCTATCTCTAAACTTTTAGTGCTGTTAATTGAAATCCACTGAGACTCCAACACACTGACACGTAGCTGAGCTGGAAACGTTTAAGGCCCCTAGGAAGGTTCGTGGAGCATTTTCATGTTTCTGAGAATGCTGCCATGAATCAAAACTTCTCCCACAGTGCTGCTGCAAATACATTTATGCCAGCTCATGGGCTGCACCATTAACGCGTTCGGTCTTCCAAAGATCACACAGCCCTTTGTGGGTTTTTTTGCATGTTTAAAACGCGCATTTGTCATATTTTACTTAACTCATTTAAAAAGCAGTATTCTTTAGAGGAGCACAGCATTGCTTGAATCCATTAGATCTGTGCATGAAACCATGGTGCTGAAAGTCAGCGATCACTCAACAAGCGCATAGTGTTCTATTTAAAATATTTAAAATAGTTTTTAAACTGATGGTGCTGAGTATTTATAGTGTACGTTTACTCCCTTCTGTTTTTTTAAGCTTTCATTTTGCCTTTAGTATTACTCGATGCAATACCTCTCAGTGACTCACTCAAACACTAATAAGACGTTTTGCAGCTATTTGTTAGGCTGTGTTAAGAGTTCCTTTGCACAATGAGACCCTGTGCTCTTTTTGGCAGTCCATTCCATCATTTTAATTGGCTATTTAGGCTGGGATCGGTTTGAACGATTTTTATCTCTGCTGAAGAGTTGTAAAAGTGCTTCAGATGCTCTGGGCTTTGCCTCAGCAGGGATGTATTTAGAAGGAATTCCAGATATGTTGTCTTCAGTATGGTCTAAAGATCCTTCACTTCAATACCTTCTACTTTAGACGGTAAATATGGCTCCAGGGATTATCAGGAACATGGAACTTGGGGATTAGAGTCATTAAAATGGAAATGGGTAATTAAGGGCAGGTCTAGGTCACAAGGCTTTTTTGGAACACGTCTTTGTGCATGGAATGTCTAATACTTTTATACTGTCGAATCCCGCTATCTGAATTCCCACTATATAAATATATGGCCTAAATGGCAAAAAAAGGTATTTAAAAGTATGATCATCACATAGAAGTAAACTTTGTGTGAAAGGCTTTCCCCGTTGACTTTCTTTAATATTGAGGCTTTGTGGGTAACCTTTTATAGATAGAACAGTCTGTACTCAACACAGATGGCTGCAAACTGTTGGTGGGTAAATGCAAACCATTTCTCAGCTAGTTTTTTGTTCAAAGTGACCAGATATTATCTATAGGATTTAATTCTGGTCTCCTTTGATGGATATTCTCTATAGGATCAAAATCTAGACTCTTGTGATTTGATATTCTCTATAGGATTTTAATCCTGACCAGACCGAAGTCTGATCCTGAGGTTGAGTTCAATACTTCCAAACATTCTGAGGAGAATTTCCTATAAAGCGGACTGGATTTTGGCCACTGCTTGGCAGCCTGTTTGACTGTACATTTCAACATAAAATTGGGCTATGTCCTTCGCACTGCGGCCTTTGGCACACCCAAATGCAATTACACCTTTTGACCAATCATTAACATCTTCTTGACCCATTTTAGACACATGGAACAAGACAAGTTACTGCACTGTACCACCTCTTCTTAATCTCTGAATCCAGTCACACACCCCGCACATCTATCTATCTATCTATCTATCTATCTATCTATCTATCTATCTATCTATCTATCTATCTATCTATCTATCTATCTATATCACAATTAAATCACAAATAAACCACAGAGTCTCCAATTAACCTTGTATTATTATTGTTTCTAACATATTGACACACATTTTGAATTAAGTTATCTGGCTGTTAAGGGTTAAGGTATGCATGCCTTAACCAGGTGTAAAGGTACTTAAATTATACCCTCCTTACAAAAACAGTCTCCTTGGGTGTTTAATGTGACAGTGGCGTAGCATGAAGAAGATGTCACATTAAACACCCAAGGAGACTCAGTTTTTGTAAGGAGGGAATAATTTAAGTACCTTTACACCTGGTTAAGTTTTTCTCTCTCTCTCTCTCTCTCTCTCTCTCTCTCTCTCTTTTAAACCGTGTCTTCATGTGCCTGTCTCTCGTTCTCCCCTGTTTCTGTCTCTCTCTGCCTCTCCTCTGTCATGTCTCTGTCTTCCCCTCTCTTTCTTCCCACTTCTGTCCATCTTCCTCTTTATTCCCCCTCACGTGTCTTTGTCTTCATCTTTCATCCCCTATGTACCTCTGAGTCCCTTTTTTTCCTCTTCAAGTGTCGCTCTCCCCATCTGTCTCCTCTTTCTTCCTCTGTCCCCATGTGCACCGGTCTTCCTCGCTCTTTCTCTCTGTCTTTCACTCCCCATATGTCTCCCTGTCTCTCTCTCTTTTCTCGTGTCTTGGTCTCCCTCTCACTTTCTCCAGATGTCCCTTTGTCTTCCTCTTTCTCTCCCCATGTTCCTTTCTGTTTTCATTTCTCTTTCTGTCCCCACGTCTCTGTCTTCCTCTTTCTCTCCCTGTGTATGTCTTTCTATCTTGATGGAAGATTACAGCTTTTTTTTTTTACAGCTTTTTTTTTTTTTTTTACAGATTGTAGCTTTATTGGCCTGACAGTAGTGACATCAATATTAAAACAAAGAAAACGCAATAATAATAAAAACGATTAAGAACTAACTGACGATTTTTGGCATGCTTTGTCTGTCCTTTTCTCTGTCACAGTTCCCTTTCTGTGTCTGTGTGCACTTTAAATCTCTTCCTGTTTTTTTTCTTTGGCCAGTTCACATTGCCCATGCTGATGGAGACGGTGGTGCAGGTGGTACGAGGGAAGGATGTATTTCCATACATACTACTGCAGACTCTGCTAAAGCTGGTAGTGCTGGTCCTCAGCACGCTGCTGCTGGTCATTGTGCGAGTGCAGGTCATCCAATCCCAGCTGCCCGTCTTCACCAGGTGAGCTGCTATCAGATATTAATGCTTTAGGCTTGGCCTTCTAGACTTCTACAGCTGCCACTGTTGGCCCTTTAGTAAGGCTATGACAGTTTTTAATGCTTTTAACAGTTCAGCTATGTAGTAAGACACTGGATAAGGGATGTCTGCCAAATTCCATAAAACATCACCGCTGAAATGTGTTATTGTAATTAGGGGTGGGCGATATAGCCCTAAAATAATATCACAATATTTTAGGGTACTATTAGGCGGTATATTTCAACAGCATACAATTGCAACAAAATAGATTTTATACTTTGAAATACTTCACCTCACTGCATTTTTGACATTCTTTGTACTCAGCTTTTGCTTGAGGTGGTGAAACAGATTAGATGCTTTCCCATTTCTTGTATCAGACCTTTTGCATAGCTTACATATTACTGTAATTTTTTACATCTGATATTTTGTACAAAAACCACCTCCACACGACTCAAGTCACTCCTCTTTTCGGGACAAACTTCTCCATCATAGAGCCACTTTCTGTCGCTCTACCTATGAGTCACGTAGCGGACGTACGCAATGCTCTGTGTAAATGTATTTGGTCATTACGTAAAGACGTCAGAATATCACGATATGGGTGTTTTATATTGTTAGGATCGTTTTTCTACATTTTCCTAATTCATACAGGGTCGGGCTTCTTCAGAGCCACTTCCTACACTTAATTAGACTGTTGACATTCAAATGCTGCATATCATACTTGGTTAGCTTTGGCAGCAGGACTGTAATAATTCTCTTCTGATTTACTTATAACGTGGATAAACTTTTTTTTGTCTGCATCTCACAACCTCAACCTGTTCTTGATGCCTGGTTCGTACAGCTGGGATTAATAAGCAAATTCACTGAATCAGAACAATAATTTCAATAATGATGCTTACATAAAATCTGCACGCTTCATCATTAAACAGGTTTATGATTGATATGGTGTTTCTGATACAAAGCTACGCTTCTGTCTACCTGTACCTATTCCAAACATAACATAACATGCAAAAAAAATAGAGAACAAAATGTTACAGTGCTTTATTAAAACAATTGACAAAGTCCAGTTTGTTATGCACATGAGCACAAGGTAAAACGCGCCAGGTAAAATGATGCCTTGTTGGTTTTCTAGGCAACAATTTAAGTTTGTTCTAACGAATGGTGTGCGATTATTTAAAAAAATAAAAATTAAAAATTAAAAAAAAACTTCTGGGATTATATTACTTTGGCAGTGTATATCTTGGGTCTAAAGTTTTCAAAAGTTGTTTGAACTTGTCTGTCTCAACTGCCTGCTGGTTTAAACTTGTCTTGGACAGCTGACTGTTGAATTTGGTCTTAATCTTCCAATTTAACCAAATTAAATTTGCAGCACGCAGTTACGTTGCAGGCAGATACGTAAATCTCATCTCTTGGTGAGAGATTGTTGACTGTTAGACCTGCTTCGTTGACCCACACTAAAGACATTTTACACAGTTGACACACTTTTAGAGGTGCATCATTGGGCTGAGTGAACAGGATGGACATTTTGCAAAATTGAGCACCATCAGTAGTAGTGCAGGATGAGTCAAAGGACATGTCCCATACTGCATTGTGGACTTTTCATAAAGGCTGCCAAAAACGTTTTTTGAAGTTTCATTCTTAGTAGTGATTTTGGGACATTTCTTGTCGTTCACAGTTTAGGTTTCTCTGAATTTGTTTATAAGGGATGTAACAGTGCTGTGTGAAATTGGTGAATTCCATCTTCAGTTACCTCTACATTTTTATGGTGTTTCATTCATAAAAACACTACTCCAAAAAAAAATCTTGCAATCTGTACAGGAGTACTACTCACAATAGCACAGGAAAGTACATGAACAAACATCCATTTACAGCTTGTTACAAATAAGTACAGTCGAATCAGGTTAATTGGACCACCGGTTAATGGTACCAGCCGCTTATTCGGACCAAATCCTACAGTACCGAAACAAATTCTATTATATACGTGTAATGTTATTCGCTTATTTGAACCAATATTCCGATTAATCGGAGTTAAAAGACCAGAGTTAAAAGACAAATTCTGATTTCCTGTAACCATTTCTTTGTATATGTAATTCCTCCGATTTTAAAGTGAATGGAAGTTGAACAGATGGTCATTAAATAATGCACACCTGTACATTTCTAATATTAATTTTCCAGACATGGTTGGACAGTGGTACCACCTGACTCTTGGACTTTGTTGCGCATAAATAAACATCATTAGATCATGTTTAACAAAATTGGAGAATCTTCTGAATCATTATACACAGATTATTAATAATAAAAAGTGAGGATTAGCATGGGAAAATATGAAACTAAGGAACGGTCATGGTGGAAAAATCTTCCTTTATCCGTTTACATGATATGTTAAGCCTTTAGCAAATATTGATTTTGTGTTCCTGAATCCATTCCAACTGTATTAGTGGATTCTGTACATGTACATTGTTGTGCAAAAGTCTTAGGCCACCATAAGATATATAGAATTAGATATACCATTGTTGCAGCAATGGAATAATGACCGTATAGAATTATTTCTCAATCTCTAATTTGTAATGCAACAAGTAAATACAGAAACTTTTGATTCAGTATTAAAACAAATGTAACTTGTGCAATGGCAGGATCTAACAGCTTCATCAATATGCCAAACCGGCCTTTTTAATGGTCTTTTTGGAAAAATAACAGCTAAAAAACTACTTTTTTGAAAGGAAACCTTTGTGAAAAAGCTAAGATATGCTAAAGCTTACAAATATTTTAGTGAAGACCAGTAGAGAAGAGTATGATTGAATGAAGAGTAAAGTATCAAATATTTGAGTCCAGTCGTCAACAATATGTCATACTGCATATGGTCATTATACCATTGCAAAACAACAAATGTAATGGTGACCTAATACTTTTCACAGTACAGTATATGAACAGGATTCCAGGTTGTAAATCGGTCATAATGGTAAAAAGTCATTAAATGCAAAACATGAACAACATTCCACTCCACTGGTAAACCGCGGAAACTGAGTAGCGAAAGCGTGAATGCTTGGGTATAATGTCATTTAATTGCTGTAGTACTAAACAATCAGTAGAGGGTTGCTTTTTTAAGAAGAAATGCTACGTTAGATTTTCTTTTTAAATCGCATATAAAAACAATCCATACTGCTAAAGTCTGTTTTACCATGCAAGCTCATGCCAGATATTACAGCAAGCGTGACGGAATGTAAAGTGCGTTGTGGCAAAGAACAGCATTATGTACCACATTCTGTGATTGCATGGTTCTCGTTAGTGGGGGAGAACAAAGAGCATTTTTCAAAGTGAAATGCTACATTTGTGTCAGAAGTCAGCATTGCTTGTTATCCGTAAGGCATTCTGTCTTTACGCTGCCTTTCACCTTGTCAGCGTTGCAAATATTAATGCCGATTTTTGACCCGGCAGGCTTCAGTAACTTAACTGTTAACCTTGCTGATGTGAATCTGGTCTACATCTTCTACCCCAAACCAGATACAATTCAAACTTCTTCCATTAAAACCTCGTTTATGTTTGTGAAATATGTGACAGTTTGAACTCACTGAACAAGTCGGCTCCTTTTAAATCAGGCTACAGTTCAAGATCTCATATGGATACCATTTCTGCCGATGACCTATCCGGGCAAGCCAAGAAAAAGTACCCGTGTAATTTTGTTACATTTGCTGAATTTATCAGACACGCTTACTGAAAATGACTTACAGTTCAGGTGAACAGTTGAGGGATAAGAGTTTCGCTCAAGTGGCAGCTTGACAGACTTAAGTAGAGAACCATGCTGGGCCAAGACCCTTACCCAACCCGGTCATATTGGTCCTCTTTCTGGCTTCCGAAATTGAACCCTAAAAATTTCCCAGAATTAATGTGACACAGGACGAATGTGCACCCAATTCCATCTTCAGTTACCTCTACATTTTTTTATGGTGTTTCATTCCAAAAAAAATCTTCAATCTGTACAGGAGTACTTCTTACGATACACGTACAAACACCATTTGCAGCTTGTTACAAATAAGTAGCACAAAGTAGTGCTCTTGGTCTCTCACTGACACACACACACACTATCTTGAAACGAAAGAGTCTGGAATAGTGTCTAGTCCAAATGTGAGAAAGCAAGCAAACATCCGGGATGTTCTGTACAGTGTCTTTCGTCATTTTGACAAAACCCAGAAAGACAGATTAAAAGACAGATTCTGATTTCATGTAACCATTTCTTTTTATTTGTAATACCTCAGATGTAAAAGTGAATGGAAGTTGAACGGATGGTCATTCAATGATGCATACCTGTATATTTCTAATATTCATTTTCAAAAGTCAAAAGTTCAGGTGAGCAGTTGAGGGATAAGTGGTTCGCTCAGGCGGCAGCTTGACAGACGGGAGTACAGAACCATACCCACTGAACTGCCCTTGTTCATGATAAACTGGCATTCTGGGGCAAGACCCTTACCCAACCCAAAGGTCGGTCATATTGGTCCTCTTTCTGGCTTCCCGAAATTGAATCGCAAGAATTTTCCCGAATTAATCTGGCACAGGAAGTAGTGCCCTGGTTGGAACACCAGTCACTACAATACCATCAGAGTGTTCCACAGTTGGTAATGTGTAAGTGGGAGCTTTTTGCCAAGCCTGCTGCTTGGATTTGATTCCAGAAACTATTAGTCTAACATATAACACCATTTAGTGGAAGGAGAGTGAGACTGCGTGAGATAATTGCATGCTCAGACCAATCAATATTCATCATCTATAAAATGTAAACCTTTCATGCATTTACCAGCTTTGTGTCCCTTTCATTACAGGTATGCACTGTTTATTGGGCACCTAATTCAAGGTTGGTTCACTTGAACAGACCAAAGTATTTCAAATTATAGTAGTACGCCTTGTTTTACGATGGCCTGGCTTACTATAGTTTGAGTTTCCGATGGGAGTAATGCATATAAATACACATTTGGCAGAAACCATACTTTGCATTTCGATTCTCCCCGGGCAAGAAATCTGCACTCTCAGTCTCCCGTGCTAAATGAAAAGCTCAGCAGTGTGTGAAGTAAGGGGTCGTCTGGTGGTAGTGTTGAGCGCTGAAAAATGTAGTGAGGAAAAGCTGTGGTCATGCAATATTGATTTGTTTTTTAGCACATTATTCAATAATGTAAATATATGACCAATAAAGGCCAAATCCTTTAAATATTCAATAAAAGGTTTTACCCAAATATAGTTTGCTGTAATTGTTGTTTTGGGTATGCCATGTGGTGAGGAAAAGCCATGGTTGAAGTCATGTTTCAAACATGTTTACGTTAGTTACACTATGATGTAAATACAGTATTAAACTCCTTGGTTTTCCCATTGTAAACCGGGAACATAATTTTACCGACTTGCAGACCTACCGGTTACATTCTCAGATGTTTTTAACTCACATTTTGACTGGAGACTCCAAGCCCTGGTTTAGGGTCCTAATGTAAATACAGCTGGAATATGACAGATTAAATGCATTTTCTTTTTTCTGTGTGACGTATCCTATTAAAGTTATCTCTAATATCTGTTATAAATTATTAATAGTATTATATCTGTAAAGCTGTTTACGGAGTTGTTTATGGAGCATTGTCTCGAATTGCACGTTTCCAAATATCTGTGTCCTATGCGAACGGGCTTAGGGCGACCTAAATGTTATAAAGAAGAGACCTTGGGAAGACCAAGATTCAAAAAAGGGATACACCTCCTTTGGTCCTAGATGATCTAGAAAAGAACTAGACCAAGTTACCTAATTAATGCATTTATAGCAATAGTTTGAATAAACAGAAGCTAAATATAACGAATGAAAGAGCACAGTTAAAGAAAATGTAATAAATAAAATATATGTAAATTATTCTAAATGAAAAGGAATGAAATATCCATCCATTATCTTCTGCCTAATCCACACGGGGTTTCAGGCCAGCCGGTGCCTACCCAGCAGCTCTGGGCGCAAAGGCAAGAAAAACACTAGACGGGGCGCCAATCCATCGTAGCACACACACACACACAGACACAGTCATGCACAGTGTCGCGCTCTAAGGGCTATTTAATTTAACACTCATGTCTTTGGACTGTGGGAGGAAACTGAAGTACCCGGAGTAAACCCACGCAGACACAGGGAGGACATGCAGACCCCACACAGAAAGGACCCAGGCCGCTCCACCCTGGGATTGAACCCGGGACCTTCCTGCTGTGAGGCACCGAACCACCGTGCTGCCCAGAATGATATATGAAGAGTATAATATAACTAAGATTCTAAAACTAGAGCATATAAGATAGTAGTGTGTTAATATGATAAACTGAATAATTGGTATTTTTACTCTGTATGACTATTTTCTATAGATACTGTATAAGGGTTATCTTAAGGTAAACTATGGTTACTTTTCATGCTTGAAAGCATGAAAACTTGTAGCATGAAAACAAGGCAATATGTAATGTGTTTTTTTTTTTTGTTTTTTTTTTACTTTCAGTTTTGGAAGGTTTTCCACAGGTCATTGATGAAAAGTAATGCCATTTACTTGTTGGATTTCACATTGTTTTCATCATTATGACAAGTTTCAGCTCTGGCAAATAATCCCATAGTAAAATGCTTTTAAACGTGGATTCCGTTCCGTTCCAAACCAATTCAGCACTTCATTCCTAAGAGCAATCAGATGGAAGGTGGAAGGTTTTCTGTAGGTCACTTTTTAAAATGTGGCCCTAGATTGCATTTCATGACTGTACATTATGACAGTATAACCTGTCATGGAAACCTGTCCATATGGACCTGAAGAGACAACTTTGATACCCGATAAACCCCCACGTTTTAAATTATGTCTATAAAGCATAAAGCTTGTTTATTTCCCCTCTGTGCTTGCTTGAACCTCCTAGGCTTTTATCGTGGCTGATTTTTAAATAAAGTACTGTTTATAAAACCAGTGCAGGATCGTCAAACTAGCTTGTTCACGCTGAACGATAAGCTGCTTTTCAATGTTCGACAGACCTGAAATCCATAGTTTATCCACTTATTTTTTAGTGATTCAACTTTTTTTTTTTTCTTTTGTACATCCGATCACTTTTACGAACACCTCCTTGTATCTACACTCATTGTTATAATACACAGAATATACATAATGTTTAGTCAGAAACTGCCCATGGCTTATGCTTAAACCAGCAAACTAACCCAGTTTTCATTTTTACTCATAATTAAGTCAGTGTTGTAAAGAAAACACTGTCTTTCCCTTTTCCAAACACTGACCTGTGACATGCAAAAGGAAAGTTTTGTTTTTAAACCATTTGTCATTGCAGTCAAATGTGTGGCTTGTTTTGGCTTGTTAGTGCTTTTCCTTTCTCAGCAGCATAAAAACCTATGTTTTGTCCACTTGGATTAATGCTGAATCCAGCATTTAGTGCAAATGTACAGTTCTGTGCAAATGTCTGAGGCATTCTTTATTTTTCAATGTATATCCTTAGTTCCTCAAGGGAACTAACAATGTATGGAGACAAACAAATGGACTACAATCTGTAATTGTAGAACTACAAAGTACAGTGATCATTAGACCTTAAAAGGAGGATAAGCAGATTATTAATTGAAAACATTTTGCACTGGATTTGCAAGTCATTGTAAATGATAATTCTGATCATATCCGTTCTGTGCAGGTTTGATAACCCGGCAGCAGTCAGCTCCACTCCCGCCCGACAGCTCACATTTAACTACCTCTTACCTGTGAACGGCTGGCTATTGCTCAATCCATCTGAGTTGTGCTGTGATTGGACCATGGGCACAATCCCTCTGGTGGAATCAGTGCTGGATCCACGCAATCTGGCAACTCTAGCCTTCTACACACTTCTCAGCATCCTGGCCTATCACAGTCTGCGCCACAGCCATGGCTCTGCCAAGACTATCCTCATGGTAAGTTTCATACATCTAAGATACCCGATTACAGCCGTCCTTCCTTTCTGCTACGATGCTTCCTCTTTGCAACTATGAACCTGTACGATGCTGTACACTAAAAGACCACAGTACATGTACAGGTATGCGCCTTTTAACCTCCATCGACATCCATTTACATTTACATTTAGAGCATTTAGCAGACGCCCTTATCCAGAGTGACTTACAACTCATACAATTTTACAATTCAAGCAGTTGTGGGTTATGGGCCTTGCTCAAGGACCCAACTGTGGCTGCTTGGCAGAGGTGGGATTTGAACCCTGGACTTCCTAGTTCGGAGTCCAGTCACATTCACTTTAACGTCCTCTTAGGAGAAGCAGACCTGGCAACCGTGTTTACTTCTGCTAGCCACTTCTGGGCTACATTTGCACTCGTGCGCTGGCTGTGACAGCCAAATGAAATAAGAGTAAGGCTATACAGGCACTGAACTCTGATCTGACTCCTTATAAGAGTTCTTAATCTGAATTCTAGACCTTTATCCGATCTGAGAAATCTGAGTAACTCTCTCCGCTTTACCACTTCCCACCGACCATTAAAGTGACTCCGTTTTCTTCAATATTTAATTTACATGTTATATTTTATTTAGTTTCTGCTATTTGAACTATTACTGCAAACTTATTTGCCTAGATAAATTTGTTTATTTCTTACATTCAACACCTAGGCCACCCAATAAGGATGGCTCCCTTTTTGAGTCTTGGTCCTTCCAAGGTTTCTTCCTTGTAACATTTAGGAAGTTTTTCCTTTCCACTGTTGCCCTAAGATTGCTCAATTTGGGATTGGCCTTAGAAGATTATCTAATATTGTAAAGGGCTTGGAGGCGATGTTTCATTGTAAAAAGTGCTGTAGAAATAAATCTTACTTGACTGTCTACATGACTTTGAGTTTGGAGTTACTGATAAATAGATACATCCGATTATCATCTGATTCTTAAGTGCATGTAAATACTCTGTGACCTTTTTTCCTAGTTTAAGGCTAAAGCTGTAATAAGAAGCTGACATATGACACCATTTAAGTCATCACGTTATACAGAGGTATGCACATGGGAATGAGTACACATTCTTTTCTCGAGAAAAAATGTTTCATGTGTATTTCACTGTGAACAAAAGTCAAACTGTAACTTGCTTCCTGAAGCGGTACACCAAGGGCCTTTCCCACAGCATTTAATGTTTTATTTTTTTTTAATGTTTTTTTTTATTTTCTTCTTTCTTCACTTTTCCAGGTTGCATTTCTGCCATGTTCTTCCTGGAAGGCGATTAAACTTTTTAAGGGCAACAAAAAGCAGTAAAATTTACATGGATAAATTAACATGCACAAAGATTTGCACTTACCAATCACTTTAGTACACCACCTTGGTTTTGCTCTTATTTTATCAGTTAAACTTAGCATATAGACACACTTTGTAGTTCTACAAGTGCACAGAAAAGTTATTTAATTAAAGGGCCATTACTCTGTTGTTGATTATTTGAGTCAAAGTTGAAGTATGGCTTATACAATTCACTCCAGTCCATTCATCCATTCTCCTCCGCTCAATCCACACGGGGTCGCGGGCCAGCCGATGCCCACCTGGCAACTCTGGGCGCAAGGGCAGGAACGACCACAAACACACAGTTACTCACGCAGTCACACACTAAGGGCCACTTTTAAAGTTCCCAATTAACCTAACACACATGCCTTTGGACTGTGGGAGGAAACCGGAGTAAACCCACGCAGACAGGGGGAGGTCATGCAGACTCTAAACAGAAAGAACCCAGGCCACTCCACCCTGGGGTTGAACCAGAGACCAGCAGTGCTACCCACCAAGCCACCGTGCTGCCTAATTTTTTTTATTACTCAAGTAGAAGTATAAAAGTTCATGAATCATCTATGATACATCATACAAATACAGAAAGAAAGAATTGAACATTTTCAAATATGATAACCCTAATATATATTATAATTAGGATATATAAAGGATTGAGTTAGCTTGATGTCATATTACACCCTGTTCTTCAAAAAAAAGAACAAAAAAAATAAATAAAACTATTTAAATAAATATATAATATAATGTATATGTATCTATGTATGTGTATACAGTTGATTCCGGTTAATCGGACCACATCGGGACGCGACCTAATAACTGATCCGTTTAAACGAACGTGCCCTATGTTACAAGACGGGACGTGCTATGTAACATATTAAATGTTTATTAAACCTTTATTGTAAGATTTACACGT
>JAUZSU010143922.1:0-15250 GCA_034780255.1 Parotocinclus maculicauda | reverse complement strand
TAGGATCTCGGACTAGTTATAGTATGAGTCTGCTACTCTGTTGGCTGGAGGCGCAGTGACTTGTTTACATGGAATAAGCGTGACCATGTTCTGCTCTTTTACGCATACTTCTGTTATGATGCAGAAGCAGCTTTCCATGCCTCTCGCGTGCCTCTCCCGTCCTTGATGGGCAACCAACTGGACCGGATCACGCACCTGAGCTACAGCGAGCTGCCCACCGGGGATCCGTCAGGCGTGGAGAAGGACGAGCTGCGCGTCGGCGTTGCTTACTTTTTCTCCGACGACGAGGAGGAGCTGGACGAGCGGTCACTCGAGCACGGCAGCCCCAGCCCGGGCGACGAGGGCGCCGTGGGCATGCTGGACGAGCTCGAGTACTCAGCCTTCTGCTGCCACGAATGCATATTCTCCAAGGTGCGCGCCCGGGAAGATTTGCGCGTGTACCCGGTGCCCACGCTGCTCGGCATGTGCAAGCCGGGCGACGTGCTGGAGCTGGTGGCAAGCGCGCAGGCGCCGCACTGGGCCGTGTTCGAAGGCGAGGACCAGGTGATCCACCTGCACAAGGGCGAAATTCGTAAGGACAGCCTGTTTGAGGTGAGCGGCGGCCGGCGCTGGCGCATTGCCAACGACCGCTATCGTTTTCGGCCGCTGCCTCCTGACTTGGTGGTGCGCAACGCGAGTGGCCACCTGGGCCTGAACCGCGCTGACGTGTGCTGGACCAGCTCAGAAAGCTTCGCAGCCTGGTGCCGCTTCGGCAAGCGTGAGTTTAAGGCGGGCGGAGAAATGCACTCGGTGGGCCAGCGCTACCTGCTCAAGGTGCACCTGTCCGAGAGCACCGTGCACACGCTGGTCTTCCGTAGCCTGGAGGAGCTGATCCGCGAGCGCAGGCGCGTCGATGCGAGCGGCATCCTGGAAGAGCTGTCCCTGCTAGAGAGCAAGCAGTGAGCGGATTTCTTGCTTTGCTCTTTGCTAGACTTTTCAGGAATTTGCAAAGACAACGCCCTTTTGGATCGTGCCATACACCATGGACCTTTTAAAAAAACAAAAAAACAAAGAACCAATCCGAAATGCACTCGAACGCTGGATTGCACACCCGAGCCGCGCTCTGGAGCAGGAGCTGACTGCGCCATATGGCGCGACGTCGCTTTGATTTCGGATTCTCTTTTATTTATTTTTTTACCTCTCAAAGCCCTGGCATCATCACCCCGAACCGCGCAAAAATGCGCGACTGCGCCACCGAAACACGAACCGGTACCTTTCAATGCCTCATTAAATGTACATGATATCCTTTTTTTCTTTTTCTTTTCTTTTCTGGAGTCCATATTTTTGTATTTCAGTTAGCGACTCGACCTGTTTTATTCAAATAAAACTCAGATTACTCTGTGGAAAATAAAAGAGATCCGTTCCTGTTTCTGCCTAGAAGCTGCGCTGCATTGCAACCAGAAATAGTGAAAAAAGTGTTTGATATGCACCTCTTGCCTTATTCCAGGCACGAAAGCCTGCTACTGTTTGCATCAGTATGCATTAGACCTTTGGTTTGAGCTCTGTTTTGGTTCTGGCTCTGCATATGGTCTGATAAGCCTGGAATGGTCAATTGCAGATCTGATTCATGCACGTGCATGGTTTTGCTTGGTCTAGACACACATTTGAGCTTTTGAAGTGTCTGAAATTGAAGCACAGCATTGAGTATAAATCACAATCACTTTATGGGCCATGTACACCCAGCTTGTAAAATATTACCTATAATTATATACACATCAAACACACAGGCAAGCCATGGAACAAAAAATAATAGCCAATAAAAATTATAAACAGTTGATATAGTGGAGTGTAGAATGGACATTGGATAATGGATGTTCTCCATGAGATGTTGTGTAATGTTTTGGCTGAGTTGGAGCCTTTGTTGCATTCATTCAGGGTGTGATAAGAGCATCAAATTGTGGTCTCTTAACTGTGGAAAGTGGTGGTGCAGTGGATAGGGTGACCTAAAGATTGAGCCAGTGCCAAGCTGTAATACTGGGCCCTGGAGCAAGGCACTTAACCCTAAATTGTTTGGATTGTACATTGGTCCAGAAGGTCCACAGTTTGCATCCCACCTCTACTGGTCCACACTGTAAGAGTCTGTAAGATTGTATTAGTTATAATCAGCTGCTCTGGTTAAGAACGTCCATTAATCGTTGAAAATGTGACGTAAACAAATTATTAAACCATCCTGTTATGGTACAAACCTTCACTTTGGAAGCGTCATCTAGAATCAAACTCAGGCCCTCAGGAACTCCCGTTGTCTTGTACCAAAGAGCCACAGGAGCTGCTCAAATAAACCGTTCTAATATTTGGATTTTATATGATATTGTATTATTTTTTTCAACGATTTGTCCTGGTCAGGGTCTTAGTGCTATAGAACCTATTCCCAGAGAGCATAAGCATGTCCTGGATGGCATGTCATTCCACAGTCCTGGTCCATGGGTCACTGTTACAGTGCCAGGACTTGACCCCTAGTCTGGCCTCTCCTACTTTGCTAGCCAGTCATGCCTGTATGTGATGCCCATCCCATCACGGAGGCACTGCAGGGCATGAACCTGATCCCCAGAGCGATGGGCAAGCACAAAAATGTATACTTTATAAGCTTAACCCTCTACTGCACACTGAACCCAATTCACTCTAAAACATTTTGCATTTTTAATGACATTTCAATAATTCAGAACTAAAGGAGCAGACTAAATAAGCACTTGGTTGTGGGTGATATTTCACAGTACAGTTGTGAATGACCCATATTTCTGCTCCCTAATTCCCTCAGGAAACTTACTAAGGATCAGTGGAATGGATCTATGGTGTGACTTGTGGTTCCAGATCTTTTGCATCCTTACATGTACGGGTCTTTCGTTAGACCAAATGCTGCTGAGTGCAAACTAGTGTTTGATGATGCAGTCGGAGCCGAGCCTCAATTCCTTGTGTGTTTACTTTTTTGAAAAAAGGTATTTGATTTATTCTGCTGAGCTTGCCGTTCTGAGCTTTAGGATCAAGCCTGCATTGCTCAATGACCGTCTGTACAAACATCTAGTCCTGAAGGACAGACAATTACTGTGGAAGTGATGGAAGTGTTGTACATAGATGTGTGTGATGTTTGGAAAGTCGTTTATGCTCTACCGGCTGTTCTAATGGTGTGTGTAGGCTGCAGATGGGCTTGGTTATTATTTATGAGTGTACACAGTGTTTATTGACCTGCAGGGTGTTTGTGTGAGGGTCATCCCGAACTTTCCTGTGTAGAAAGAAAACAAATCAGTGTGTACTTATTATTTAGGAACGTAACCTGTTTTGAGAAATTCTTGTGTAATTTAAAAATAATTGGAATCCAAAAGCAACGCAAACATTGTTAAATGCTCTCTGGAATGCGTAATACCTTTGGGAAACTGGACTAATTTGCGCAGCATTCATTTTAATCAAATTGTTGTGAGGCTCTATTGCTATTATTGGTGACCCTAACACTTTGTAGTAATTGTATCTTAATGACTAACTCTAGTAGTACAGTCCATGCATAATGCAGTGTTTTAAGTAGCAAACTCTTTACTTGAACACTCTTTAGAACTCCAAAAGCAAGAAATAAAGCAATAATATCTACCAAACTTTGTGAATCTCGTGGAGATCAAATAACAGGAACTCACTGTTATTTCCAAGTCAGTGTTTCCATAAGCAATCGTTTATTTATTCAATCTCATTGTATCTGGGCATAACGTTGGCACAGCTGTTAACGCTTCACCTCATAGCTCCAGACACCTGAGTTGGAGTTCCCAGGCTGTGGGGTTTGCATGTTCTTCCCATGCCTGCATGGGATTCCTTTGGGTACTCCAGTTTCCTGCAACATTCCAAAGGCATGTCAATTGGTGCGTCCTGTGATGGACAGACTACTTGTCCAGGGTTGGTACCCGCCTCGTGCCCTTGTATCAGCCAGGAAGTGATGCTCTCACATGACAGCATGTGCCAATATTTAGTTTTAAGGGGAGCCAAAAGGCTTGTCTTGTAAGCATCGAAGTTTCTCTTAAAAGTGTTCATCTTATAAGCTATACAGCTTTGGGATTCCACCAAGAAACCTTTTTAAGCTCTTCTAATAGATTTGCTGTTTAATAAATGGGATTTCCATTCTTCTGTAGGATCTTAGGCCATAGGCTGATCAAACACAACAGCAAGGCAAATAACATAAGGTGTATTCATGGCTGACTTTAAAAATGACATAACTGGTATGCGGGTTTTAAAGAAATCTTATCACGAATGTAAACAGAGGGAAGTGTTAATGCTAGTTTGTTTTAAGAGAATATCGTATATTTACTAGATGAGATGTTGGGGTTAAACATAACCAGTACGCAGGTTTAAGAGAAACTTTAACACAAATAAAAGCAGAGAAAAAAGCACTGTACTATTAAATATTAAATAAGTGCTATACTATTAATGTTACTAATAGTAAAACTAGCAACTCATTCTGAACTCATTATGTTTCCAATATACGTTTTTAATGTAATTGATACGTATAGATACAATTAATATTTAACACTGAATACTGATCTAAATGATCTGAATGAATAATAGTTATACTGGCAACGGAGAAAAACTAAACAGGAGTTTCAGATCTTACTTAGCTTGTTAATGGTGCAAAAAATTTGTAGGCATATTGATTAGTAAATATATATATTTTTATATATTTTTATATACATATTTATATATGATGATGTAGCAGATTTCTGACTAGTGGATCCCATGCTTAACCATACTAGAATTGTAAATTGTGTTTTGGTTTCCTAAAAGCTAGTTACTTCCCTGAATAACTTTCAACTCTAAAACCTGTAGGTAAATATACAAAAAGATTTGTAACTGGGCCTGTCAGAGTCGTTAGTATGGAAATTAGAAGGGATATCATATCATACAATATATGGGAAACAGGTGAGACAGGTTTGTGAAGGCCTGGGAAACCAACGGTTATTTCCACTCTGAGAAACAGGTTCAAACTCATGCCCACACAAGCACAAACTTCTCAGAGAAACCTGGCTCATTGATCTCTTTTTTTAAGCAGCCATTACATTAGCGACTTATACTCGTATAAAATCGTTTGTTTTGAATGCAATTTATTCAGTCATGTCCAGTCTTCCTATAAAACGCTGTGTTAAAATGAACGAAATAATCATCTAACTGAAAGAAAACCTCATCCCAAACATCTAACTGTATCTAGTGCAAGATGACCTGATTAGCAGGTTTCTATGCACTGACGTAATCATTTGAAAACTTAAGATTAATGAGTCAGTATTCAGTCAGCAAGTTAACAGGGTCTTCAGAGGTAAAACAGCCCCACAACATCGCTGACAAGCCGCCATAATTAACAGTGGTAATTAAGGTTTTTTTAGCGTAGTCATTGTTTGTTTCAAACCACGGCCACAGGGAGTGTTTGTTGCCAAAAATGTCATTTTTGGTCTCATCAGACAAATCACACTCAGAGTTGTGTTTTAGTAAACTCCAGGTTCTTACTTTTGTTGTTAGACAGAAAAGGCTGCTTCTAGCCAAGCCTTCAGAATAATCCGTTGACATGGAGGTGTATCTGATGACAGCTGTGGAGACACTTTTCTCTACCTGTCCAACACTGCCTGCTCACCGTCCTCACTGTACATGGTGTTAAAAATGTAGATCCTTGTCCAGGCTAGTTTTGTCACAGTTCCGGTTGATTGGAACTCCTGTTCATTTTCAGGCAATAAGCAACGTTTAATGATGTTTTTTGGTTTTTGAAGTTCAACACGCTTTTCTTGTTTGAATTGTTTCTTCATTTACCTTGCTGATGTTCAAGTGACAAAGGGGGACTGTGGGGGCCTAGTGGTTAAGGTACTGGATTATGGACTAGAAGGTCCATGGTTCAAATCCCACCTCTGCCACAGTTGGGTCTCAGAGCAAGGCCCTTAACCCACAATTGCTTGGATTGTAAGAATGTACTAATAGTAAGTCGCTCTGGATAAGGGCGTATGGTAAATGACATAAATGTAAAAAGGTTGTATCCAGCAGTGCTCGATTATTAAAGCAGTGTGCTCTTTCAGTACACGAGTATCTAGTATGCACAAACTTTGGACAAACTACTCCTGCCATCTTACCAATATTTCTTATATTTTAGATACACTTGTAAACAACTGCCTCTCTGCTGTCTGGTGTTTCTTTTTCCTCAGCTTCAAACGCCTCCGCTGCTCCAGTTGAATCAAGGCATAGGGTAGTATGCTTTGTTAACTTAAAAATGGCTTCTGATGAAGTATCATCTGGGGACTTTTCACTGTCTGTTTGGTGAAATACGTATCATGTACTGCTTTTATGAACCCTCCAGTATGGCAGGTCAGGGTTTCAGATGCAGAGAATTTGACCACTGTGTTACCCCTTATATATACCCCAGTGAAACAGGATGTCATGCATTACTGGTTGAAAGTTCATAGACATTTCGACTAAAAAGGTAGAACATAAACAGAAAATTCTTTAGATACATTTGATTTATTAAAAACAAATTACTCCTTGATGACTATTTTTTTGATCATTTTTAAGTGATTTCAATAAAAGGTCATATTTCTATGTAATCATGTTACAGATAAAATTCTTAACGTATATTAATTCATTATAGGCTAATTTATTAGTGTTTTATTCTGAAGTTAAAACGAGTAGCTATGTTTTACATCAGAACCTCATAACTTGCTGGATTATATTAATATTAAGATATTGCCTACTATACCAGTAACCAGCAAGATGGTGCAAGATAGTACCGCAGTTCTGCCATCTCCAACAAAACTATCTCAGATACCAGTCCCAGCTTTTTCACATCACAGTCAGTTTTGAAAACCTTTCCTGCACGTTTGAACACAGCACAGGTTTTCATCTGAAATTGTATCTTTCCAGGCCATGACTTTTCAGACAGGAATTTTTTTATGAAAATCATGTGTGCTTTTGCTTTTCTCGGGTTAAAGATTAAATATGGTAAAGATATAGCTTTCACAAACAAGGCTTTGTAATCTGGAAATCATCTTCAAACAGTTATTAGTTTTCAGAAGCTCATGTTGTAGTAAGAGCCAATCACTTGTGTCTGGGTTGGGCAGAAATGAAATCAAAGAGTGACACTGGCATTCTTCTATTAGTACTGATGGAGATGATGGAGAAAATGCTACTATTATCTGTATCTGCTTCTCCTCGCAGAACCTTAGAATCATCTCATTATATCCCCGATGCATAATCTAGTCTTTTCTTCAAGTTATTTTGCATATACATTGTCCACTTTCCCAAGGTGGGCAAAATACATACCCCAAAATGGAACAAAAATATACAATCAAATATAAATTAGTTCACTGACATGCTAATAGGCTAGTGATTATTAATACAAAATGTTTTTCAACAGTTGAATATTTCAGGGTTTTGGTTGCCAAGTATTCTTAAGTTGTTTTAAACCATCTACTTTACTAGTTTTATTCATTTCTTTTAAATTGAATGACTTTTTCCTCTCTTCTTTTCATAGCCCTTATAATCATCATTCTATGCTCGTTCACATAAACTAATCTTTTCAACATTTGATTTTACTTTTTAACATTTGTGTACAGGTATGCACTGTCCTCATTATGTTCTGTGGAAGCAGATCTGTGAAACATTGATCAGACATTCTATAGTGTCCCATAGTTACTATATTTTTGATACTTTGCACATAGTGCACATATGACTCAATATCTTAAATCTATTAAATTATTTAATTCAAACATTATTATTTATTTTTGACTATTAATACAAACTTAAATATTTCAATTAACATTTACACCACCCAAGAAAAATGGGTCCCTTTTTCAGTCTTGGTCCTCCCAAGGTTTCTTCCCTATAAGTTTTAGGGAACCACTGTCGCCCTAAGCTTGCTCAATTTAGGATTGGCCTTTTAAGTTATTATAAGATGGTAAAGCTGATTTGAGACAATGCTCCGTTTTAAGAAGCGCTACAGAAATAAATTTGACTTGACATATCTTAAGCAATACAATTAATTAAAACATAGTATTAAAACATTTAGTACAGTACTTTAATGTGCAGTACAGTAATTCTTACCTGTATCTTTTAGAAAGCTTCAAACTTTAGACTCGAAAACAAAAGCTAATAGAAAGTAGAATGATAAGTGTTTCATGGATGTGTTCTCTTTTCTGTCAGCAGGTGTTGAACGGTTCGCTCATAGTGGATTTCTGTCATTCTGATTTAGATGTAGGTTAAACAGCACATACCCTTCACGTTAGACCTTATCTAAACTGATGTCATTCTAGCGTATAAAATAGAAGTAAAATAATAGTAGAAGTACCTAGAAACAAGGCTGTCTGCTTTATCAAGGCTAGCACAGAACATGTTTTCTTAGTGATTAAAGGTTTTGCTGTATGATCCACAATATATGGTTGGTAGATGAAGGTACTTGGTATTGTACATAGCTTTGACCTTTATATAATTCCTCTTATAAAGATCATTTTGTGGTTCTCTAATCAGTCTGGAGCTGAACCAAGTCCACTATCTAGATGGTTAACATGAACTCTTATGTTGGGTAGTTTAAGTTTGTCTCTGGTCAAGTTTTAAATAGCATTAGCATTATTGACTACTGGATGAATATTACTAATCCTGCAGTAGCTGTTTAGTGTAATGTAGCTACATCAGTTTTTAAACCAGCTATTTAAAAGGCTAACTATTGTATTGTGTACGTGGAACCAACAGTCAAGATAATCTTCTTACTATGGTATCAGAGTGAGACAGGAGTTGAGTAGCACATTGCATCACATCACATAGAAAAACACTGTATATCTGCAACATCCCTGGGTCCCAGGTTCAATCTGTGCCCCAAAAGTATTTGGTAGCTATTTCAAGAATGCTATGTTTAATAACAGGGTTGCCAGATCCCACAAGAGAAACAAGCCCAAAAGAAGCAACGTCTCTTCACGGTATTGGAGTATGCTGTTTAAATGAATATTTGTAATAATAATTACTTAGTAATCAAATATCTGCAGAAATCCTAATATGATTGGACTATGAGGGATATGTAAACACTCACTGACTAGATGAATGTGTGATGTCCTGTGACAGATTAATGCCCTGTAGTAGCAGTTACCGACTGTATTTATTTGCATTTGAATGGATGGATAATTATAGCGGGGGTTTTCACTTCCATAGGACTATTTTGGAGTCCTATGGTGGAAATAGTAGATCAAACCAACCTTGCGTGACCTGTCTGGTTGTGTTCTAAGACTGAGCCGGCATCCCAGACCTGCATAATGCTATTTTTATTTTTATTTTAAGTTTACATTTTCCAAACACGGGATGTAAGAGCCCTATCACGATAATGACCATAATAATAGTACCACCAGTAGGTCAGATTAATAGAGTCGGGTCAAATTATTAGAGTCAGTAATGGGTCATTGTTTAAGTCCATGAAGATGTCTGTGATGTCACCCCCTTCTAATGAGATGTGTCTACTTAAATAAATAAATACTAATTACATTAAAATTAAAAATAACCTTTTAAAAAAATCAAGTGTCTTCAATACACTGCTTTTCTAAGAGCTTAATATCTGAATAAATCAGATGATAATGGCTTAGCAGTGTGTCGGTTTAGTGTTGTATTTTTGAGGCTGCAAATTGAGGGTAGTAGGGCAGCAGGCTAAATGTGGATAATGAGGACAGGCTCGCTTTCAGTTTGGGAAAGTTCTTCTTACATTTGTACAGTTCAAAATATAAAGAGCATCTATTCACAAGTGAGAACAGTTTTAATAATTACACTCGTACATTGTATGTCTTACATATTTACCATTTTCATTTAAGCCTGGATCATCAAGGGTGAGGCTAAAGTTAAAACAGTTCAGACAATTTGCGATACAGCTTCATGGGTGACCTTCATACATGGGAATTTATTAGTAATATGAAGAAAAACATTGCTAAATACCAATGGTAATGCTCACTCTGTATATCATGTAGGCAGTGGCTACAACCACTGATTTAAGGCAATATTAAACCTTTTTAAGCTATTGCATTTAAATGTGATCAACAAATCATATTCAAGGTTAGGTGAATAAGGTTGGCTCGACCGAGCTGCTGCTGCTCAGTCCTAAACAAAGCTCATGTGTAAATCACTCTGATTAAAGGTGGAAATGTAAATATTAAAGCCAGCTTTCAGTACAGGGTCCATAAGCATGTCAAAAACAGGTATGCATTTAAAATAGGTGACAGAAGAAATTTGCCTGTCATGTGTTGATTTGATTTCATGTCCCACAAAAGACAAAACTGCTTTCTCATCGTGAGACCAATCTGGTCTTGAATCAAAGTGTAAAACATGTTGCGTTCCTGATTAAGCACTGGCAGGGAAGAGTGCCGGCACTGAAAGAGTGGGGAAAGGTCCAGCGCTTGGATTTAGGCACTGCAGCATGTGAAAGAGAAATATTAAAGTTGGTCCGAGGTCTGATTCTGGCTTGCCGTGATTGATTATGGATCAGAAAGTTGCTGACCTCTCACCTTTGCTTTCGCGATTTATCTCGACATGCTTGAAGAGGCAAGCGTGCAACCGCAGCCTAAAGAGGACGTGGGTTACGAAGAGACAGCCTTGACATAAAATAGTGGGGTTTCTATTTTTAGTTGCTGCTGCATTGGCACTGTTGTCTCGGTGTCTGTGAGCGAGACCGCAAGCATGCCCTGGTGCATCATAGCTGGGAAAAATGCAAATAGATTTTCAGAAACTGACAAGCATGACTCAACAAAAACCTATGCACACTGGTCACAAAATGGAGAAACAAAAGAATGGATAGATTAGATTTTCATGTGCCGGGGAAACCTGGACACATTTGTAGACCTAAGCTCTTTTACGTCTTTCCAAAGTGCCCGTGTTGGTCTACACACACGGAGATAAAATGCAACTGTATTTTACAGTTGACAAAAATAATGTAGCAAGGTAGAAATATTAGTTTGCTGCCTTTATCGTGAACAAGTCACCTGGACTACTATGGACTGGAACGGTATCGTTTGTTTTTGATCTGATGATGGTCGGGTGTGAGAATGAAGGCCTTGTGGTGCGTGCTATAGCCCTGACACAAGTGCTGATGTTATGATTTTGTGAGCTCTCACCTTTGACAGTCAATCACACCTGAAAGTGATAGGAGGGACACTAACAACTCAGTTTAGGAGAACTTGCATCATGTGTTGCTTACCACGGCAGTGCTTCTAACTTGAATTTTTTAGCATATCAATGCTTGCCCACACACAGCAAGGTTTCCCAAGAATGTCCTCCCTGGCCAGGTTTATCACCAATCAAGGCTTTATGGGCTTTGGTAGCCTAAAAGTGTGCAGTATCTTCAGGATCTGCAACATCTGTCCAATGCCCAGCCGTATCTCATCTCGCATCTATGCTTTATCTAATGATGTACCTAAGATCCTTTGTTTGATGTTTTCCTGAGAAGGTCATGGAGATGATATGGATTAAAGTATACTTAATTTAATTAGCTCCAGACTCTGTTGAAAGTCACTGGACTCTGGCTGTTATGCACCCTGAAGGCAACAGCAGTCCACTGTCGGTCCTGGCAGGGGTTGACTTTGCATTCTGCCCTCCCACGGGCATCCACGACTCAAACGTCGGTCGGTGGGCTAGTGAAAATGTGCAGTTATTGATATGAAAATAAAAGCTGCAGTAGCTGTGAATGTTGGATCTCAGACCCATCTGAGCCTATAGAAAGGGTCAAACATCAGGGGACGGCCTCGCCATGGCAGATGGAAAGTCTGTGTCCTTCATAATCAGACACACACGCATTTATTATACTAATCCTCCACACAATCCGTCCCAAAAGGCAGGTACAGCAGCAGCACTATTTATGCATCAATATTTATTCCAGCCTAATGTTGTACCCGCATGCCAAAGCTGTTGGTTTGCACCCAATTAGTGCTCTTCATGCTTTTTAATCCAAAGTGTGTGTGCGTTTGTGTGTCCTAATTGTTAAGACCAGATGGGAAAGCGATTCATGCTTTGTGTCAATATTTTTGTCTAAGTCTCCAACCATAGTTGTATTTAGTTACAACACTTGGCTGCTAGCCAATTGTTGGTCCTCACAAGTACATCGCCTTGTGTGTGTGTGTCTGTGCTGAATGTGTCACTGTCTGAAGAACAAGGCTGCTCTGACTCTGAATAGTTACTCATCTGAGTACAATCAGAGGAAGAAAATGTCACTAAATGTTCAGACAGTGCTACTAATTATCAAGAATCGCCCCTGGACACTGTCAAGGTCATCTCAAAATCTTCATCTTTCATTTCTTGGAGCACCTCCAGGTAGCGGTGGGTAATCTGACGGCTTTAGAATGCTAAATGATTCAAATTTCTGAACGAAGAGATCACGGGAACCTGCATACTAAATACATTTTATTAGTTGTGCTGTTCATTTTGCACAAGGTCAGGATTGAACAGGGGATCTCTACACTGCTCTTACCACACTCGTCACCTTAACGTTAGAATCCATTCGTCCAACTATCCACATCATATTCTCTGTAAGTCTGGTGGCCACCCCAACAAAGCAAAATATCTATTTTGCAGACACATTTACGCCCTTATCCAGAGCGACTTACAACTCCTAACATCTTACAATCCAAACAGTTGTGAGTTAAGGGCTTAGCTCAAGGGCCCAACTGTAGCTTGGCAGAGGTAAGTTTTGACCTTCTGATCCAGAGTCCAGTACCTTAACCGCTAGGCTACCACAGTCCCACAGACACTCTTATCCAGAGCACCTTACAATTGATACAATCCAAACAATTGTGGGTTAAGGGCCTTGCTCAAGGGCCCAACTGTAGCTTGGCAGAGGTAAGTTTTGACCTTCTGATCCAGATTCCAGTACCTTAACCACTAAACTACCACAGTCCCACAGACACTCTTATCCAGAGCACCTTACAATTGATACAATCCAAACAATTGTGGGTTAAGGGTTTTTCTCAAAAGAGGCCACTTGGCAGAGGGGGTATTTGAATCTTTCTATGAAATGCCTCTTTTGTCCCCAACCACATTTGTAAAAAAGAACTGTCAGAAAACAACAATGGAACTCAGAGTTTATCTAGAATTAGTGTTAAAGTTTTATATTAAGGACATCTCTCATCATCATTTTTTCCCCTGTATTCAATGCTGTGTGCACTTTTTTATTTCAGAAACAGTTTTCTTTGTCCTTCCACCTCCCCTTCACCCTCTCACACAGTTAGGCTAACCAGTTATTTCCGATTCTCTTCTCTATTTTCTCAGCAGGGATAATAATCACTTTCTTTTGTTTTTCACACTATGGGTTTCTATAGTAGTGCAACATCGAATACACAGTAATTGAAAGAAGGGCAGGCAAATGACCTTGTTACTGTAAATATGGATTGTTTTTATTATGGGTATCCCAATATTAACCTGCTGCAACACCTCTGTCACACAGAGACCAGACGGACCACTGGAGTGGACTGTAATAGTTTATACTACACAAGCAAATACAAGTTTTTTTGCCATCTTTCACTTGTGCCGATGCATGTATCTAGATATGCCTTTAATTTCTGGGTGGTTTTCTAGATTTCATCAGACATAAAAATAAATGCTGAACAATTAATGAGAGGGCAAAATAGCACAATGAAGAGTAAACAGACAGACATAGTTATTATGTCCGATATGATACATTTCCTCCACAGAGAGCTTCCAGTTGAGATTCTAATTGCCTAATTTTCAGTACTACCACTTATCACTTTTATGAGGGTTGCATGCTTCCTATTTTGTTTGAAAACACAGCAGTTGCATTTGCACATCGACCAAGTAAAAAGTAATAAACTCTGTTATCACGAGGACCAAATGTTCCCAGAAGGAGAGAACGATCTAAGACGCATTTCCTTGTGAAAACCTTGCTGGTCCTGATCAGAAAAACTGCTATTTTTCATTTGAAAAACAAAGGCAATCAAAAAGGTTTTATAATATTGCCAATAAGGTTCAAATCAGTTTTAAAAGTAGCGTTTATGAGCTACAGGAATTGTTATATCCATAGAAAGTTCTCAAAACATAGGTTTACCGTGGCTGGAATGGTTGTCAGTTCACCACAGCAGGCAGTCTTTCTTCCCAAATGGGCAGCAGCAGAGTGAACACATGCAGCACAGTGACCTAAGAGCAAGGCCTTGAATTATACATGACTGGACTGGACACACACACACACACACATTGTCTGGATTTGGAAAGCACCGACATGAATGCAAAAGTTAGGTTTTGTTGTTGTTTTACTGAGATTCTGTTAACAAAATCTGCACAAGCATTACTTTAATTTAACCACAAGAGCAAGCATGTGCACTTCTCAGCCTAGCTTGAGATTCAATCTTCGGTCCCCAGGAAAAACCTCATGAGCAGCCAAAGCTATATTTCCATACTAAAACAGAAAAGGGCCTTCCCCAAAATGTTCCTGTCACACGATTTTCCAGATTGTTGTAGCATTAATGTTCCCCATGCAATTAAGCAGCTCCATACCATTATTTCTCCTCCACCATACTTGACATTTGGCACACCTTATGCAACCTTAAGTCAAGCTAGATGTTCAGCATATTTCCACTGCTCCAACAGTCGTACAGTGATTCTTTAGTTTAGTTAATCATTATCCACAAAGGTCCACTGTGGATCCATTGTCGCTGCAAGCTTTCGTGCCAACTAAGCAAAAAGGCCTTCTGATTTTGATTAATGTATATTGGCCTTTAACTGAGTGCTAGAAGTGGCTTCTGGCTGGAATAAAAACCTACATCTACACCTATCCTATCCTTTGCAGATAATCTTAAAGAATCTTGGTCTAAGCCATCAGCACTGAGATGCAGCAGATGCAAGGAGAATGTAGTGTGAACTGCAAAGAACCCGTGCTTTACAACATATTGGAAGTCTTGGCTCATAGGTTAAAGCACAAGACTATGAATCAAAAGGATGTCAGTTCAAATCCAGCTTCTGTTTTGGTGCACCTTGAGCAAACAAGGAAAATACTCACTAGTGACTTTTGCACATTGTAAGAGCACAATTTGTTCATGCAACATTAACTGGGTTCATTCTGGTACTTTTTGGTCTGCTCTTTCGCTTCTAACTTCACTATAACAACAATTACAGTTTACCATGGCAGAAATTAATATGGCATTCCATGACAGTGCCACTTTAGAATTTACATTTATGTCATTTAGCAGACGCCCTTATCCAGAGCGACTTACAATTAATACAGTCTTACAATCCAAGCAAT
>JAUZSU010143911.1:0-15251 GCA_034780255.1 Parotocinclus maculicauda | reverse complement strand
AGTCCAAATCTAAACAAGCACTGGCACATCCACGATAGATGCCTGTATATGGATATATGTGTGTGTGTGTGTGTGTGTGTGTGTGTGTGTGTGTGTGTGTGTGTGGAGATGAGAGGAGCTTCCTTCCCTCAGGAAGTGAACGGGGTAGGCAGAATGTCATCTGGAAACTGAGCTTTACAAGGTCAAGAGTTGAGTCTCTTTTTCTTAGATCCTTCAAGGAAACTGTTTTTGACTCATTCGAAAAAAGTCAACTTTTAAATCATTACAGGCAAGTAAGAGGAGCACAGCGGCATTTGATAAAACTGGAAAACAACATGGATTATCAAACTGGTATCATTTCAAAAGTTCATATTCAGCTTGAACGATTTAAATATGAGGGTATATGGCATATTTTGCCTGCCAAAATGATATACTATAATACAGTACAAATATATAAGGATGGTAACATATAATTTCAATAGCTTGTTATAGTTCCATCATACCATGACATGGTTTTACTTTATGTACAAGCAATCATGATGCTACCATGATGATGATAACTGGTTGGTAGGTTAATCCATGCGAGCACCTGAATTTTACATTTAAATTTTAAATTTAAGTTTAAGACTGGTCAGAATATTTCCAATACTGATCTGGTACACAAATCGCACTACATGCCAAATCACTCACAGGATACAGGGCATGATGATGCATGCGTTTAAATACAATCAAGCCATGCTATCAGAATGTAGCTGTTTCGGAGAATGAATATTGAAATATTTAAGCAAAGTATCCATTATTACATATGGAAATATCTTCAACTTGGTCCTGTATATTTAAAACTTTGCCTACTTTCAGTAATGTCAATGTAATTTAGTGGAACAGAGAACTTTTTGTTCGGTCTTACTGCCTGTTATGTACACACTGAATGTGGCTTCTGTATAATTCATTACATTTACCACTGCATGAACATGTCCTTTACTGTCTCATCGCTGCTTAATTTAATATTACCATTAATGACATTAATAAAAAGGGAAATGGAGGGTGTAGGTAGAGGTAAGAAACAATTCAGAAGATGTTGTTATTGTTATTGTACACAATATATGCACTCTTACTCCAGTTTGGGGTCATGTGGGATACCCGCACACACACACACATGCACATACAATCAGACACTCATGTCAGGACAATACTGATTCTGTTTGACCTAAAGCATGTCTTTGGGATGAGGCAGGAAATCAGAGCCCCTGAAGGGGAGAACATGCGAGCTCCACACAGGCAGCAGCTGGCCCATGACTCAAACCCCAGTCTCTAGAATAGTAAGGTTAACCACTGTGACACTGTGCTAACCAACAGCTAATTTGCATCATTAAATACAGCTTGAAATAAAGAGGTTAAATAAAATGTCTATTATTTGGTATGGTAATCGGGGATAATTTCAGCCAGTAATTACAACCAAACACCCAAGACTGTTTTTGGTTATTACAAGTACAATAAAACAAATGCAAGTGAGCTTGTACCAGGCCAATACTGTTAACCGATACGTTTTAGATCAGAGTTGACCCAGGTTCCCATGTTCTATTTCCGTGCATAAGGATGTGTTGTCTGCTAAAGGTCCTTGATGTTAACTGGAACAACAAGTATACAGTCTTTAAACACAGCATCATGACCATACAATGTACGATCACTGCATCCCTAAACATACATTCATTTGCATCCATACTGCAGCCCTAACAGCGGTATGTTCAGTATAACAGTATAGCCTATAACTGCAATGGCAGCACAAGCATGAAATGAGTGAGAAAACATTTTGCTGACGGCTGTAAAAAGGGCCAAACACACCCCCTAAGGATGCATTACCACACTGACACAGACTCATAATTTAGCATCTCCTAATGGCTGATCAATGGTGATGTCCCAATGTTTTGCATGAACTAATCACATAGGCTCAGTGTCCTATAACTCGTCGTGGCTGAGTCAGGAAAGATTACTATGTGCCTTGCAGAAGAGAGGAGGTGCAGGCTGTTATTTAAACACCCAGAGAAGATCACTGAAGCTTTAACTGACAACCCTTGCATACAAAACACATCATTAAATTGGAGTTACAGTGCTAACGGATAGCATATGTGGTGTGCAAAACTCTGAATAGTGCATTCAGGATAATTCTTGGTAAAAGACCTTTTATGCCTCTCTATATTGACTTAATTGGAGTGTAGTGGTGTGTTAAATGTTTTACATGACTCATGATTTGGCTAAGCAAAGGGTCACAGTTTGCTGAGATTAACTATGCCATGGAGTCACGTTAAATAAGGCTGTGCATGTTTTCTGTCCAACCATGGATTAACCATCAATCAA
This sequence comes from Parotocinclus maculicauda, assembly GCA_034780255.1. Classification (NCBI taxonomy): domain Eukaryota; kingdom Metazoa; phylum Chordata; class Actinopteri; order Siluriformes; family Loricariidae; genus Parotocinclus; species Parotocinclus maculicauda. The sequence goes on along the minus strand of JAUZSU010143911.1, from coordinate 12,917 downwards.
TTATTCGCACTGCAAACACTTCCTCAATCTCTGGTTCATCTCTCCTTACTGGATTGAGAAGTACTCACCGAAGAGTAATTAAGACCCAGAAACGATCCCTGCATATTTAGAGAACAGCTCTGCCCTGGTCAAAAAAGAACTGGTCGTAGTGATTATTGTATTAACATCCATTGAGCTAAACCTCCCTGATGTACTACTTGATAAAAATAATAACTACACACAATTCTACAAAGTATACAAACAGTAGATATCTGTATTGTGTATTCAGTATTTGTTTGGTCCATCCTTCAAATCAACCAGGTCAAGTGACTTGGGTAATAACACAACATAAGCTGGTTTGCCTTTGAAATGACGGATGTTGCTCCAAACGGTCAAATCTCAGAAATCAGCTGCCATTAATGAGAACTTTTCTCAACTAACACTTTTCACCATCTGAAAACAAATTACTTTGCAAAGTGAGTCAGATATCTGTGACTGGCTTAAACCAGCCAAGATGTCAAAACGAAAAAACGTTTAGCAAACCTTGGTGTTATCTTTCTGCAAAAAAGTGCGAAGAAAATATGATGGTGATCCACAATAATTCCTGGTAGAAGTGAATGAATCTGTGACCAACAGATGCTAAACTGAACAAATGCAGTCACCATTTACATCATGAAAGACACAGAGCCAGTTCAGGCATCTGAGAGAGTTGGGTTCAAACTAATTTTGAATAGTTCTGCTCACAAAAATTAAGGGATATTTCAAAATGATATTTTGATATAAATAAAGCATATTTACTAGCGAGCTAGCTCAAGCCAACTGCTAAAAAATAACTTACATTAGGTCGTGGACACTCTTATTCAGGTCACAACTTTAACTAATAAGAGCATTCATGTTTACCAAGTAAACAAGCTCTTTACCTGCACTAACCTACCCAAACCAGGACATGTTAACCAGAAAAGCTTAGTGTTTCAGCTTTTTGCCAACAAGTCCCCATACCTGGATGCAAAATTATACTTAGTTTGATTTCTATTTATATACTCCCTGTCATAAAGCAGTTTTACAAATAGCCAAGTCTTTACCCTCACTGAGCAGCTAGAGACCACTGTAGCAAGGAAAAGTACACTAACACATATAAAAGAAACACGGTGAGTGAGGCTCAAAATAGGGAACTCCTCCTTCTCTGGGTGTAATAGACAACAAATATGTTACATATCTCTGCAGATCCGTGCAGGTGACTTAAACAGGTATTTCAATTATTTTTCATTTTAAAAAAAGAAATATACAGTATATACCCATCTCAAAATATAGGTATCCATCTTGGTGATCTCAGAACAATATCCATCTCTGAACAATATCTATGACGTATACATGGACCAACTCGGTAGAGTCAACCACCATAAAGCTACAGCAGCACCCGGTTTGTGAGAGTAAGACACTGTTTGGTATGTTCAGGTGTTGGAACACAGCTCTAGAGAATCTAATTAGGCTGCTTTTGCATTAGACCGAGACTTCAAAACAATTCTTTGAGTCATCATCCTCTTTGAATCCTCTTTGGTCTGAATCACTTCCCACTGTGCCAGCCTGGAACAAGGGCTACAATAAGAATGATTGTTGGAGAGGCCTCTCCTCATGTGATGTGGTGTAATATTGCTCTGTCTAAGATCTGCATCAGGACTAGCTATAAGCAGCATACTGCCATTACTGGTAATAAAATGTCCCAATTACCATAAGACAGCAGCTTGCTTCATAAAAGGAGTAGTTTATTGTACTGTACCGTACAAAAGTCTTACGCCAAAATTTATTCGTATATTGAGCAATGGTATAATAATCATATAATGTATTATACATAGTCAATAATTAGACCCAAAATGACTACAGTGTGTACATATATTCAGTATACACTGCTCACAAACAGTAGGGAATATTTCAAAATTAATATTAAGCGATTAAAAAAGGAGCATTTGATTTAATTTCATTAAACAAAATCATCAGAAAAGCAAATGAAAATTTGAAAGTGGTTTGATTACGCAAATTAGATGCAAAATCAATTCTGGTGATTGAGTAGCAAGTGATTATCTTCTTGGGGGTGAACAAATATTGACTGTTCCGTAGGCCACCCAAGACTGCCAAAATACACTGAAAGCAATGGGGCATGGACAGGATTAGATTGTCCAGTGCTTCTTGTGGGATCCACTTCGTATTTATTTTAAAATATCCCCTAATATTTGTGAGCAGTGTATACAACCGAAATACCAGAACAAGCAGCAGGTTAATACATGGATAAACGCTGCAGGTTTTCTAAATGCTCCATTAACTGGAATTAAATAGCCCATGCTGAAAAACAGGGCCTTTTATGTTAGTGCTATTATCCTAGTTTAATTGGCAAAAACTATCTCTCTAGCTCACATTACTGAGGAGCAGCAAGGCTTCACAGATTCCGTCTCACTGGTTTTAGCTTTAAGGGGTTAATTAGAAGTACAGCACAGCAGTCATGTGTGTTACTCTAATTTACTTTTCCATCTTAAATTTCTTGTATGCTGCCACTTTGTAATACTTACAATCACTCATTTACGTCTTATTTAAATGACTTAAAGCAAATAAAGAGAATTGGCTCCTGTTTGGTAAAAACAAACAAAGTAGTCTGCAAAAGTATTAGGCCACCATTAGATTTTGTTTTAGCAATGGTTTAATGGCCATATATAACGTACTGTTAATGTCTGGACCCAAAAAATCTTTGATTTATCACTCCATAATACTATTATAAACACCCCATAATATTCATAAAGTTAAATAATTAGGTACGGTCATTATACAGATGTTGAAACAATACTATATATATAATTTAATGAGTAATTTCATCATAGTGCATTTAGTTATGCCACAGTATATGTTGTTTCACGAATAAATCCAGTTCTACGCATTGCCAGAATCATCAAAACACTACACAGGCAGCTGTAGCCATATGTTACATTATGTTTGGGGATTTAATAAAAACAAATAGCAATAGAAAGAAGCATCAGCGAGAGCAGTAACTACTTCAGAAACAATTTGTTGTCTCAACCACAATGTGATCCGACATGTGCTTAACTTGGCTCATCAAAATGAAAGCTACTTTTTAAAAGCCTCATATTCTGCTTGAAATAGCTCTAAAAAGGCGCCAGTAAGTACCCATGTGTCATGTCAGCAGTTGAAGGTACGAGTACTGAAATTAAGAGGACCCCCCTCTCCTAGACTACACACTATCGTGTTAAACTAGGCACAGTTAAACGCGTGTGGGCTCATTTGCACCTAGCTCACGTCATACACTCCCATAATGTTTTACCCATGAAAGCAAGTGGTTCCAGTGTGTGTAGACAAAGAGGTACACACCCTGCAGTGTCGCCCCTCGTTCCACAGCTATTCGGGAAACAACTGTGAACATGGTGCATGTCCTTTTGACAGATGGAACAAAACTGAAAAGCAAACACTAAGCTTTCAGGCTTTTGAAGGATGAATTCCTGCTCATTCAAATACACTTTCATTTTCAAGTTTGGGATGATCAGGCTGTCTGTGGTGGGCTAAGCAGTTAAAAAAAATCCCTGCAAAGACTGAACTGCTGTTTGTGGTAGCACTGGATGGAGCTATCCAAACACTCCCTGTCCTCAAGTCAGGAAATACAGGGATTTGGTAACTGCTTAACAAATTATCAGCTGGATCACAAAAACCAAATCCACTGATTAGCAGCATCACAGATTCATTCACTTTTACCAGAAATGATTGTGGATCACCATAACTATTAAGCTCGAAATACTGAACATAAATAGCCAGTAGTTGCCCGGTCTCTGAGGTCTAGTAAACATGTTTAGAACAGAATCAACAATTATTTGCATTTAATAGCCCAATCATAATCAGTTTTCTGAATCCTATTACCAGAGATGGATTTTAGCTCAGTAGTCAGATTCCCATACTCAGTTTTCTACCCATGCAGTAAAAGCCTAGTGGAAAGAAGCACACTTGATAGGTCCCCTTATTGTAAGAAATCATTCTTCTTTTGGGTTTTTTCCATAACTCTGGTTGCTTATTCTGTGGGATATGGCAACCCGGGAAATGCAGCACCCACAAAACAGCTGGCAAACACTTTTGGGGGAACCTCTGAAGTGCAGTTTATGTTAGAGGACAATACAATTTTTATAGTTTCATTATTAAACTTTTACGTTTCACGTCACATCCTTCTGTGAGATTACTGGCTGGTTGCAAAGAAGAAATATGATTATTGCCTGTGTCTTGTAAAACCCTGGAGCCTTCCCCTTCGAAATGTATTGATCAAGCTGACAAAATATGATTGTCTGCAGCTATCGAATTATACAGTGCATGTAAACACACCCAGTAGTAGTATACATAGAGGCAAACTGGCCTGTCACATTTGATATGGCTTTATTTGGAAGACACCAAACATGAGACACTAACTGGTCAGCAAAGTAACCAAGTTTCTTACTATGTACTGTCCAAACAAGGTCTTGATCAAAGGTACAACAGTGGCCCTTGGCGGCACTTGGATTGAATCCTGGACCTTCAGGTCACTAGTCTAGTACTTTATCTGCTTCACCACCACAGCACCATGCACTACTTTGAGACAAAGTCAACATCCCTTCAAGACCCACCAGGAGATCAGGTCATCTAATCCCCACCAAGCTTCAGCTAAGTGTTCATCATGCTCTTACACTCTCTGTCCATCCCCTGTATTCTGGGTGGGTCTTACTACTCAGGAAATAAGATTTTATCATTGCTCTTTCCTTCCTGTCTGATACCTTTTGATGGGTAGTTTGTGCTAAAATGTAGACATGTTACATGTTAGGCATGCATTCCTTTTTTCCTGAACATGGTGCTACTTCAAGAAAACATAAAAACAATGTTTTATATTTTACTATCACAGAAATGTGAGATTTAATTATTAAGCAGAACATCATATATACAATAGTATGTAAAGATATTAGGTTAAAATTGGATGTATTGTTTTAGCAATGGTATAAATACACTACATAACTAATTTTTTTGAAATATATATCTCTATATTAGAATACAACCAGAAAATACTGGAAATTTGTATACAATACTGAAACAGTGAAAAAATAAATCACCCAAACAGCTTAAATAGGCTACAGTGGCAAACACACGCGTTGCTATACGAGACCTATATGTTATCTATGTAAAATACGCTGAAAATAAGTGAGCGTTCCTGGTTCTGACCCCATTTATTCTATTCAGGTTTGTGTGTGGTGGGGGATGTTTGTTCTGGAGCAAAATGCATGGGCACAAGCATAAATCCCCTCAGGATGAGACTCCAATACATAGCCAAACCCCGTTACTGCACCACTCGACCTTGACAGTGAAAGTCCAGTCACAAATTCAAATTCAAATTTAAAACTTTTGCTTCCTGTAGCTGGAACTTACCTCTGAGTGACAAGGAGCTGGTAATAGTACAACTGTACATCTTTATTGTTAAAACAGCATGTATGAGCTCTAGATCAAACTAGGTATGCATAAATCTCTGGGATGGAATGAAGATAAGTGCGAGAATCCACGGAAGGACTGTCATATTACTTGCCACTCAGAAGAGATAAACAGCTCTAGAGTGATGTATCTGTCTGTCTGTCTTGTCAGCTGTAACACACAATTAATTGTACTAGAGACTGCACCGACTTCACAAAAACAGAGAAATGACCCAATCAGCAAAAAACCTATGACTAAACCACATATTTTGTGCTCGAGACAGATGGAACAGCCAGACTCCGTGTCCTTTAGATAATCAGAAAATGCTGAAACAGCATTATAGCCATGTCAGGTCTGCCTCTGGATTCGCTCACAGAGACTGAATGAGTATTTCACATTTTTACTAGATGACACAATAATGTTGATGATGTGTGTCTGAAAACATGACCAGTAAATTAAAATCACTATGCATTATCAGTTCATGCACTATAAAGCATGACTCCAATAATTCTAAGAGAAACAAATTCTATTTTATGCACTCGGGTAATGCAACAGTCTAACTCCAGACAGGTTAAGCAGCACACAGGAATGACTGGGCTTTGCCTGAGGGAGTATGAGATGGATCATTGTCCCTGATCATCTATCAGCCCGGAGATGGACTGCTGAGTCATTTTAAAGATGCAGTAATCTCTGTTAGAGATGCACCTATTGCAATTTTCTACTATTTAAAAAAATAATGTATAACCATCTGATTACGATTTTGGCTACTTCCAATTTTTGTTTTGTCTAAAAGCTTAAGAAAGGAGAGCAGGAGCTGTAAGCTTCTACCTGGCTCTATGTTCTCACTAACTTTAGCTTTGTGGTGCTACAGAAATATCAATCACTGCAGACTTGCTCAGTTTCTACTTTATTACCAGCCTTGATAAGAGCCTTTGTTGAATTGAAACTCACCCCCCTCAGGTCGCATTTGTACACAGCACACCCCCACAAAGACAGTAAGTTATATTACTGTACCACTGTGAGCCACTGAATGCACAAAAACACACTCTTAAAACCGAGGGCATACATGGTGTAACACAAATAAAAACATGTACTGTGAGCTTTTATTAACGTATAAAACTACATATATGTGTAAAACAGATCAGAGACGCAAGAACCCAAAAATAAACAGCCCATCGAGCTGTGCACTAAACGTTAGGACCGTGAAGCAATCACCCAAGCAGATGGGCTGCGTTTAAAGCTCCATACAAACATACACTGAAATCTGAATTAACATTAGTCAAAGCATTGTGCTGTTTGTGTGTTGCTGTTGTTGTGCCACTGTCAGCTTCACAAGTGTAAGCTAAATGTGAGCGGAACAGAATCAGTTATATTTGGCCGAGCATCCAATCACTGGTCACAGCTGATCACGACTGATCAGCATTTTTAATCAATCAGTTTTTCTCTTCCAATACTGAATCTTGGTATCTCACTGTTTAACACGAGGCTGTAAAGTAACAAAAATAAATACCCTGGTTCACAAAACATAATGCAAACTTGCCATATACCTGCATTACAAAAAGCATATTATAGTATTTTATTAATTATTTATAAACCTCTAGTGAATGCAACAACAAAATATGCAGTAATAAGTAATACAGCATAAACTTTCCCATGCAAAGTTCTCAAGTCTTAACAATATTTTGCAAATAATGCAAAACTATAAAGATGCTTTTCTTTATCAATCTGCACATATTCTCAAGCAAAAACGAAGGGGATTTGCATTGAATAAAATAAATTCCCATCTCCATCTTTGTTTGACACTGATTAACTGCATCACAATCTATTCTAGAACTGCAACACACATTGGAAATAAATTACAAATGACAGGTAAAATATAATGTCAGTAAAGTCAGTGAGAAGAAATGTGTTAACATAATGCAAATGCTCTTTCACACAATCTGAGTGGAGTGTAAGAGTGAAATTAGTCATAAAAGACTGTAAATCAGCAGTGGCAGCTCCCTTGATGTTAGAGAGCAGGGAGGCAGCAAAATAAAGACTTATGAGCACTTTAATGCTGGCTGACATGAGTAAATCAAAAGATGCAAAGCAAAAAACAGGGCTAAGATTCCTGATTTCATTCATTTGCACGTTTGTTTACAATGACATCATTTCAGCAGACGGCCTTATCCGGGGCGAACCAAGGGGTTTGATGGAATCAGGATCTGAACCTAGTAGCTTCTGAGTCAAGAGCTTTAATCGCAGAGCCACCACTGTCCTACTTCAAGGACATTTACATTAAGCAAGCACTTATACCCAAGACAAGGCGCCAATCCATCGTAGTGCACACACACACATTCATGCACACATTTACACACTAAGGGCCACTTGAGAGACACCAATTAACCTAGCATGCTTGGGAGGAAACCGGAGCACCCGGAGTAATTCCATGCAGACACAGCAGGACATGCAGACTCCACACAGAAAGGACCCAGGCTGCTCCACCATAAAATTGAACCCAGGACATTCCTGCTGTGAGGCAGCGGTGCTACCCACCGAACCACCGTGCTGCCCGAATTACATTCATTTCTTTTATATCTATAACATGATCTATTCTTTTACCTTTTACTGATTCTTTTATGTTTATGTATGTATATATATATGTATATATTATTATTATTTTTTTTTAATTATTATTTTTTTTCCCCTGCCTGGTTATCTCTAGATGATACAAAGTTAAAAGTTTTTTTTTCCTTAAATAGCATGATTAGTGTTGATTAAAATTCTATGGCATCAGTGACACTTTTTAACTTGTGTTTTTCATTTTAAAACAAAAACCATTACTGTTTCGACTTGTCTTTTTCTTTCTTGTAAAGCACTGCTGCTTGTATTAATGGTGCTATATAATTAATAATGTGACCATGGAAGCTTAACGGTTAAGAAAGTCCAGAGTTCAAACTGACTGCTGCCAAACTGTTACCGTTGGGTCTTTGAGCAACAATTTTAAAACACTTAATTGTAAGACTGTTGTAAGTCGCTCTGGATAAGGGCGTCTGTTAAATGATTAAATGATCTATTTCATTTAATTTTCATTATGCCAAACAAAGATGAGAATGGGTTTATGTATTTGATGTGAATCTTTGGCTACCTGTTCTGAAGATTTCTGTTACAGAGTGTTCTTGCTTGAGAATATATGAAGGTAGATAAAGAGAAGCAGATGGGTCAGACATATAATAGTTCCCTTTTATTGGTGTAAATGGATTTATGCTATTGTTTAATAAATAATACATGACTTTGACAGAGCATCTGAATTCCTGTTATCTGACTTGTACTAACATAGGATTTTTTCCTGATTAGACTAGAAGACTGTATCAGGTGTAAGCTATTGTGTATAAGACTGTCTGCTAAAAGACTAAATAATCAATCTATCAATAAGGTGTGTCTAGGACAATCTGACTCAATGGAACCATTACGTGGATGACATCCAGGTAGTTAAACATTAGCATGCATTTGTGGACTGTGGTGGCCTACGGACCAGGGGGTCCAAGGTTCAAATCCCTCCTCTGCCAAGCTTCCAATGCTGGGTCCTTAGGCAAGACCCTTAACGTTAATTGCTTGGATTGTATGTTAATCAGTTGTGTGCCATTCTGGATATCTGGATAAGGTTTATATATATATATATATATATATATAAAGACGGTATGATATAGATTTTAACCTACTGCAACAGTTATCCTGGGATTTATGAGGAAGTGTATATTTAGAGGAATAAATACAATGAAACTAGAATGCCAAAATCAGCATAATATAATTTTATGACTTCAAGTGAAATTTAGACCTACCAAATAAAGTCCTTTCTGGAAATCGATGTCTGTGTGGGTGGGTGTGTGGAATAGAGAGAAAGAGACATGGAAAAAGGATGCAGAAAGTTTAAAGAGGATGTGCTAGAGAGAAGCAATATACATTTAACTCAGATCAGTCAAAATCTCTGGGAGTCAATGTGCCAGTTTAATGCCAGTCTCCACCCTGCAGCAGCATTAGGGGTAAGCATACACGGCCAGGCCTGAGTTGACCTGAACAAAAACTCCCACATTGTCACTTACTGAATTAGGGTTTGCTGAAAATATAAACAACACACACACATGCACACGAATAAACAAAGATGTCTTAAAACATCTCCCACCCACTAGGGGTCACTTTCCTGGCAAAGCCTGCCCATTTAGTGTGCACTAAATAATGCAAAACCCACCTACACAACCAATATGTACCCACACCCAGAACACAGTCTCAACAGCCTACTGAGATCATCCTGCTATCCCATTTCAAACGGAGCACTCGCCTGCAGCACTCTCTCATGACGAGGGTTAACCCAGCACCAGCGGCTAAATGGATCCTCTTCATGACCTGGATCTTCAGACGTACTGCAGAATGAAAATGATTGCAAATGTTGGCTCGAGTTCAAAGTACACTTGCACGTTAACTACGTCTTTGTACTCTGACACTGAGAGGCTGTTTAAGAAAATGACGGTGTGTAATGTAGCTCCATTACAACGCCACCATAAACCAATGCACAAATACAGCACAGAACTAACAGCATATCCGTTTTCAAATAATGACCAGATGTTGTTAGCCTCATAAACTCCCCAGAGGTGTCTGAAAGCATTCTGTTTCTGAGCCAGCTATTTTTAAGCTTGTGCTAGATGACGAGAAGAAAAGGTTGACGTGGATCATTTGAAAATATGTTACAAAACAATGTACTGACATTCATTCGCTCTGTGTTGTTTCTGGGCAACCAATTCACATGACATCATCGACCCTTCCCCTCTCGTCTCTGATTCAAACCATAATGTTTTGCCTTACTCTCAGCTCTTAACTTCTCTTATTCTGACATGCTTTGTGCTTACAACATGTCCATAAAGTATATTTCATCTTATTAACGTATAACGTCATAACGGAAATCATGTGTGTTTAACTTAGTTTCATTGTAATCCATACTCCAGGAATGTGGCTGCCATATGACGAAGCGGTGTGTTTACCGCCTACATCACATACAAATGTTAAGACTCATTAGAGACTTCCCACACATGGGTTTTGCAACAGCAGAGGGAAGCAGATTTCCCATCAGCACAGATGTTGAACACAGGTAGAAGTTTTGGAACAGGACTGAAGAGGCGGTGCATGTTTTCCTTCGGCTTCCCAGACTAAGAGGCTACAGAAACTGCCTTTGAGCAAAAACTAAACTCCGGTCTCGAACATTTAAAAGGTGGTTCTCAAACTCTTAAGCAACTGGGTCACAATTGTGGTCAAAAACAAGACTCTCATTAAATTTTACAAGATTTACAAGACTTCAGCTGAACTACGAAATGACAGCCTTGCTCTGGTATCCAACAGAGGCAGCCTGGGGAAGTCACAATAATCATGCTATGATTGTAAAAAAAATTGGTTGTTGTTTTTTATCAGAAACTGACTTAAGACAGCTATCCTGACCACCTCCTTACACCAAAAGATTGAGATGATGCAAGCGTGATGCAACTCTAGCAAGACTCTCAAGATTGTATTCCAACATCGGAAATTTGTCTGTGACTGTGAAATTGTTGAAATGTCACTAGGCGGAAGGCCAGCATTAATCGGAAGGTTGTGTGTTGAGATCTTGAGTGAGCTACCTCTGTCGGAACCGTAATTCAATTGCTCAGCTTACCTACAAGAACAAATGATTGTTAGTAGACCTATTTGTTCTCATGAAATAGAAGAACAGAATTTCCAGTAATGCTGTTGCCTAATGAGTAATGCTGGACCTGGTGGTCGGGCATCAAATAGGCACAAAGGGGCCATGTCTGAGAGAATTTTAATGGAACGTTAATAGCAGCACTTGCACAGCCCTGAGATGGTCATCCCATCCAGGGTGCACTTACCCTTGCACAGAATTAATTCCAGGATGGGATATATTGGGTTAAAATAGGAAAAAATAAATGAATTGAGGTCTGTACAGAAGTGAAGATGATGCCTGCAAATTTCACTGGCAAACCACTTTTTTAATGCATCTGCAGATTCTTCCAAGTAACAAACTGTATATTAAATATTAGGGCTGTGCTAAAAAAGCAATACTACATAAATTTTTAGCTCAAAATATAGATTTATTTCGACAGAAAGAAAACCATTTTAAACAGGGTGTAAACTATGATCTCCTATAATTCTACAGATGTACAGAGTTTTGAGTTTGTCCATTAAATTATTAATGTGATGTGATGTGATGCATATACAGATGATGCACCATAACTTGTATTTCAGGTGTTTTTATATTTTCACAATATGCATCACATTGCAGCGTACATTTCCTATGTAACGTGATACAGATTGTATCATGAAGTCCTTCCCAATACCCACTCCTAATTTAATATTAGGTCCCCCAACAAAACATTATCCACCTTGCATGTTTAAGTTGGTAGTAACTTAAGGTTCCTGCAGAAGACATTGCACTCATTGCATTTATAGATAGAGAAGAGGTGGTACAGTGCAGTAACTGTCCTATTTGATGTGTGGAAAATTGTTTGCAAAACAGAGCTTAATGTTTTGGCAAAAATAATTGATTGCAACGTCTACAACGAGGACAGCATATTTCAAGATCATAGCCGTGCAAATCACACATCACACGTCTTCAGATATGAATCCTCTTAAAATATATGTGGGACTATCTGAAAAAGGAGTAAGGCTCCAGGGAAGGCATCCTCAATATGTGTAAGCCATATGTGGCCCTCCTTCCAAAAAGGGATGCATGAATCAAATCACAGCTGTAATATGTGCTTGTGGTGTTATTACATGCTATTAGGTGCATTTTATTCACAGGTGAATAATCTATGGTCCAGTGAGCTGATGGTGTTTCATTTTCATTACCAGAATGACTAAACTGATTTTAGACTTCTATAAATAAACACACATGCAGCATATTAAGATGCTCTATGGCTTAACCTGTGGCCCTTAGATGACTAAATCTACTCATAGGCATCACTATGTACTGTTTCATGACAGGAAACATACACAGATTGTGCTCGGCTTAGATCAACAATGTTGTTCTGTACAAAGGTGGAATTTTAAGAAGATATATTGTTTTACTGACACCCCTAGTCTAGACACCAGCTTCCTCTATACTCTATCTCTAACCAACATGTTTACAGAGTCTGTACACAGTCCGGATTTTCGAGTGTTTCTGGAAAGACAAATGCTATCTGGAAGCGAGTCCAGGTAAAACACAGAGGTTGTGACTCAGCTGTACAAACACAACCCTCGTAATGACAAGCACATGGCTTTAACCAGACTAGACCACACCTTTCCTAACATGCAGCTCTGCCCAAGCTAATAACAGCAGTGAATATTAATATCTTTAACATGGTGTCTCGGGGGGGGGAACAAGTGTTAGTGTAAGGTGATTAGTTGGTATTTAGTAGAATGGTTAAGGTCATAAGTGGGTAAAACACAGAACAGCAGTGTGG
>JAUZSU010143900.1:0-15251 GCA_034780255.1 Parotocinclus maculicauda | reverse complement strand
ATATTGTAAAGCTGCTTTGAGACAATGCACCATTGTAAAAAGTGCTATATAAATAAAATTGAATTGAATTGAATTGATGCCATGTGCAGCATAAAACTTCAGCAGCGTTATCTATAGCCACATCATTATCTGTATATACATACATAAACACACACACACTGCTCACAAAAATTAGGTACGATGAGGATCAACAAGAACCGATCTTTTCCATGCTCCATCACTGTCAGTGTGTTTTGGCAGTCTTTAGTGACCATACACAATTTCTGTGATTTCCGTTATGACTGTCATTGAGTGAAGTACTGGCAAGATGCAACACAATGATGAATTGAACAGCACTCCGAGTCGCCCGTGAGCTTCAAACTGACAGCAGCACTAGTGTGCAGTTACATTGCATCGTGAACATCTAACTTAACGAGCGCTACTTAATCTACCATGTACATTTACAGACTTACAAAAGTGCATTAAGACATCAGTAACATAATCTATTCCTAATAATCAGGAATCTAAACAAGAATACACTTCTGAAACTGTAAAGGCTGTGTAGGTTTTTTGTTTTTATTTTTTTTTAAAAGGGAGAAAGAGAAGGGTGGGGGGATTAGTTTAGGTAAGTATGGAATAGATGGGTCTTCAAACGGCGTTTTAAGATAGCCGGAGACTCAGCTGTTTGAACATTGAGGGGAAGTTCATTTCACCACTTGGGAGCCAAAATAGAAGAGTCTAGATGAATGTCTTCTTCGTCCCCTAAGAGATGGGGGAATCATTTATCCTCTCTCCTCTTTCTGGTAAAACTCTCTCTATTGGGCATTGTTGCTTTCCACTTTCCAGCAGCAGCAATAATTTGACAAAAAAATATGCAGCGGTACCACTGGTCCTAATAGCAAATCGGTGGTTGCAAAAGGACTTAGAAACTGTGCTCCTGAGACTTGAGCCACCAAGTGTTAGTAACTGGAGCAAATTGTTGGAAAGGTTAAAAAGTAAAACTGCAAACCAGGCAATAAAAAATTGAATTCACAGTGATTAGAAAGGGAAGAAAACATGTTAAACTTGTGAACTGAAGATGATAAAGATCTAAAACGGTACAAATCATTGCCTTTGATGGATTTGTTCCATTTATATGGATGTGAATGGCCGTATGACAAAGTAGGTCAAGGGCTTTACAACTGCCTTGTGCTAATTTCAGTGTGTATGCATATCATCCCTCTTCTTTATCTCACCGATCTTCCACACCCATCTGAAGCAATGTCCAATACAATATTGTACTTGTAAGGCTTTTTATTGGCTTTGTCAAGCAGCTTCCATCTCATGCCAGGAGCGGCATCTGTACCAGCTGTGACTTGTAAACTAATCAAACAATCACACAGTTCATATTACAAATCATTCTACTTAATCTCAACCACATTCACTATGGTCCATCACAGACAGCCAGTTCGTTCCAACATGTTCTGAGAAGCTTGGCCATCGTGGGTGATTTAAAGTTCAGGTTCGTACCTTTAATCCTCGAGGGTACACACTGGTTCTCTGAACTTGTAATAACACTACACATAATAAATAGACTTCCTAGTTTGCCAAGTAAACCAATCAAGCATGAACAAACATCAATCCAAAGGTAAATGAACCTATTGGATAGTGTTTAAACCTGTTTGATAATGTACACAAACTTGGTTCAACCCCCCCTGTTTTTAAACCTACTCGTTACTGACGACGTCATTTCAGGACTGTTATCCTTCCCTGTCTTTGTAGCCTGATAAAATACAGAATCTTCACACACGAGTTTTGTGTTATATGGACATTTTGTAAAATAAGGTTAAGTTTGTCAGTCGGATGGCATAAGGTTAAAAGCGATTGACATCGCTGTCACACAGCAAGAAGGTCCCAGGTTCAATCTCAGGGTGGAGCGGCCTGGGTCCTTTCTGTGTGGAGTCCACCCCGTGTCTACGTGGGTTTACTCCGGGTACTCTGGTTTCCTCCCACAGTCCTATATCTACTATTGTTCATCTATTATTTTACGAATAATCTTTTGTTAAACTATTTTATTGTATTCATAGCCTAATCATATGCTGTATATGGTCAAGGCAATTTATTTCTATAGCGCTTTTTACAATACATTATTGTCACAAAGCAGCTTTACAACAGAGGTTTGATGCCATACAGAATTATAGTGTAAGAATTTAGTATGAGAGTCATTGTGTCCCTAATGAGCAAGCAGCAAAGCAAAGGGTCCAAATACTTATGACCATGTGATATTTCAGTTTTTCTTTTTTAATACATTTACAAAAAATTTCTACGTCTTTATATATTTAATTGGCCCGGTGTGAGTGTGTATGGATAGATTTGTTGTGACCGCGTGCTCATTGTGAAATGATCACCGAAGCTGATTCTAATTAAATAAAAAAATTGCAGAAACTCAATATTCATCTTACAAAAGTGTCAGATATCTGTTCAGACTTACTGTTCTGTGCCTATAGGTGTGGGACTATGAGACTGGAGACTTTGAGCGCACTCTAAAGGGCCATACTGACTCGGTGCAGGACATCTCCTTTGATGTGACTGGGAAACTGCTAGCCTCCTGTTCAGCTGACATGACCATCAAGCTCTGGGACTTTCAGGGCTTTGAATGCATAAGGACCATGCATGGTGAGAGAATCGCAGGACTAATTTTTTGTTGTAAAATGATCACGAGCATTTGATGGCTGTCATGATAAATTCTAAAAATGATACTGAGCGTTTGGATTGCAGTATCCAAAACAGCTTCCTTCTATATCTAGTCTCTTTTGCGTTTTATGGATTGTCAGGAAATATGATTGCTTAAGGCCTCTACTTGGATTACAGATATTTATCTTCCTCCGATTGCTTAACTATTGACTTAATTTCACAAATCAGTACGTTTGAGCTTTGTTGTAGATTCATTTGTTTTTTTCACCTACTAATTGAAGCTGTCATGTCTCAGCTGGTTTTTATAGATTTTTTTGTCTTTAATCCTTTCCCCAATAGGACACGACCACAATGTATCATCAGTTGCCATCATGCCCAATGGTGATCATATAGTATCGGCATCAAGGGATAAGACCATGAAAATGTGGGAGGTTTCCACTGGGTGAGTAAAGAATGTTTGTTTGTTTTTTTTTCCCCCCAAATTAGTCAGTTAAAATGCTTTAAAGCCAATCGTGTCTTGCCACTAAAAATGTCATAGGTGACAGAAATTGACAGCAGTGCAATTTTGCACTTTTTACTAAAAGAAAAGTGCTAATGCATCCTTGCACTACTTGATTCTTACTCTGGTCATATCTACCTTGTATTTTTTTGCTGTAAAATTGTAAAAACTCATACTCAATGCCAAGTAAATGTAAATCAGTAATGAAAGTTGAGATGTCAATCTAATACTAAAAGATGTGCCAGCATGTTAAATTGGATGCGAGTGCCACACATTGACTGTTCAGTAGGGTGTATGATCACCAAAGTATCCCAAAACACACTGACAGTGATGGCATGTACAGGATCGGATTGTTTAGCAGTTCTTTTCTACCCTAATTTTTCTGAGGAGTGTATATCGTGATGTTCCACATTGTTCACTGGAAACATAGAAATGACTGAAATACATGTTATGGTTAACAGTTTTAAGCTGTTATAATACATTATGTCATATTGGTAATACAGCCACAAATATAGTTAATGTGCTATAACATCTACGGTAGCGAAGATAGTAGTTTACGCTCTGTTTAAAGATTTTTCAGCTGAAAATAAATATTGCAATGTAAGGCTTGCTTAAATGCTCTGAAGGCAAACCACCAGGAAAGAATCTGTCTCTTGATGAAGCCTGTCTCTTGATAATGGAATGTGCTGAGTCGCAACTTAACAGCCAATCATTAAACAGTTGTGTTGTTTGGTTGCAACACCAACATGTGACACAACAGAAACGGTGTTGAGTGAGAAAATTGAGTGAGAAGTGCCAGTGGTGAGGAAATTGCTCAGGTTTGGTTCGTTGTGCGGTTTAGTTCATTAGTCAGGGGTGTAAGAAATAAAAAATTTTTTGGTTAATAGATTTAAAATTTTGAAGTTAAGATTAAATTAAACCGAGCCGTTTAGTAGCATTACCACCAGTGCTTTAATCTGCAAAACTTAGTTTGGCTTCCTTTAAAATTCTGCTACAAGGAAGGCACTGTGAAGGTATAGTCATACTGCAAAGCATGCCATACCAAAATTAAATATTTGGGAAACAAATCTGAGAGCACACATACCAAGACAACGGAACAGCAAAGGCTAATTTTAAACGAGTGCATTTACCGTTGACCTCAACTCCTGCAACCAAAACAACGATTCACTTTATAAGAGCTGTAGAGAACGAAAGCTTAATGTGTTGAAAATTGTGACAACACATCACTGGTATTGCTGTACAAAAACTGTATAAGGAGATAAAATTATTTTTACTGTAGACAATTATTTTTATAAATGTTATAATTTTTGTATTTGCTATTATGTTAGGTGTTGTGGAGACTGTGATGCATGCAGATGCAGGGCTCCTGTTCTTAGTGCATAAATTTCATTTCTTTAACTCTATTATTCTATACATATAGTGGGTTGGCAGTTTTCCCAAAATCACATTCTAAAACAAATCCCAACATTTCACTTTGCTTACAGTATTACAATGTATGCTGCAAGCAGTGCAGATGGTCTAAACAGACAATCTGTTGCATAAATCAACATGACTGTTTGTTAACAAAGTGAAATTGTCTGTGGTGTAGAACTGCCATTAGCTCCTTGGTCAGTAGGGCAGTAATGTTCTAATGCGAGCGCCTTATACCTGCAGTCTAATTGCAGCAATGTTATGATTGTTAACTGTCAACATGTACATGCTATGTTGTAAGTGTTTTAAAAAAACAAATCCGTTTCTATTTGTAGTTACTGTGTTAAGACCTTCACGGGCCATCGGGAATGGGTAAGGATGGTGCGACCCAATCAGGATGGCACACTTTTGGCCAGTTGCTCCAATGATCAGACGGTGCGTGTGTGGGTCACTGCCACCAAGGAATGCAAAGCTGAGTTGAGGGAGCATGAGCATGTTGTGGAGTGTATTTCCTGGGCTCCAGAGAGTGCCTACTCCACTATAATGGATGCTACTGGCTCTGAGGTAAGTTTCAATATTCATACCTGAAAAGTCAAATTCAGGGGTATTGAAGGAGGGAGAAGCACCAGAAGCACAGGGTTGGAATAAGGCTAAAATAAACCTGAACTCAAGGGACACTTTAGAGACTCCAGTTGACCTGTGCAGATATCGGCAGAACAACTGCGTGAACAACTAGACCATAGCAGCTACCAATCTAGCCAGCTACCAGTCTCAAGCAAAAATGCTAACTACGGCACCACCCTGCTGCCTTATTTATTTATTTAGTTATATCTTTTATTTATTTATTTTTTTCATTTTTCCCCCAGACCAATTTGTTTTTTATTTAATTTTATTTATGATACTCCTCCTTTTAGCCAAAAGGCTACATGATTACTTGATACAAGTCTAAGTTTATTCTTGCACTTCTTTTTGTAGAACAAGAAGAGTGGAAAGCCTGGACCCTTCTTGCTCTCTGGGTCCCGAGACAAAACCATTAAGATGTGGGATGTCAGTACTGGCATGTGCCTTATGACACTGGTAAGTTAACCTGGGTGCATTTGTTTATCTGTTTCAAACCAAAACAATATAATTTCCCCTGTTACAATAAAAAAACTGATGTTTACTGAAAACGCATGGCTTGAATGTGCACAAATCATATGCATATGATTTTCTTATTATGATGTTACGATTACTCCCACTCACAGGTGGGCCACGATAACTGGGTGCGTGGTATACTCTTTCACCCTGGTGGAAGGTTTATTATGAGCTGTGCCGACGATAAAACTCTGCGAACTTGGGACTATAAGAACAAGCGCTGCATGAAGACCCTGAGTGCCCATGAACACTTCGTTACCTCTATGGGTAAGTTCGGAAATGCAATGGCCTTACTCTGTGTAACTTTAGGGTTACTTTGAAAATGGCTGTAAAAAGGTTTGATTGTGTTTTTCCGTTCACACTGCCATGTAAGATAGTAAATATTCAGACCTATGCTACATATGTTAAACTCATCCGTTTGTAATAAATTCAACTTCTGATTTATTTATCGGTGCCTATCCACATCGTAAATCGAGGAGCACCTGTACCATAATGGGATTTGCTGGTGATTGATGATATCTCCAGTGTGTGGGAGAGACTAATGTAACAGGCTTCTAAAAATGAATCTTGTAGATTTTTGTAAATGAAGAAAATGCTGTAAATGCTCTAATTGTTGCAATCTTTTTACTCTCCCCACAGATTTCCACAAGACCTCTCCCTATGTGGTGACAGGAAGCGTAGATCAAACAGTTAAAGTCTGGGAATGTCGCTGATCTCCCTTGGCAGCCCCACTCACTTCCCCCTTTCCCTCCCCCCGATCCAAACCCTTCTCTTTTACCAATCACTCTCCCCTGCCATGACACTCGTCCTTTGGGATGTACTCATCACTATGGCGACCATCCCATCCAGGTCTCTTCTAATAGCTATTGTCCTTTTATGTAAATTATTCTGGATGTAGTTTGAGCTTATTAAATGTTACATATGACACCCTCACAAAGAGAGGAAAAAACATGAAAATAGAAAACAAAGTATTCTTGCATGGTGAATCCACATGTATACTGTAAATTTTTTTGCTTACCATCACTTAGAATTTACCGTACTGGTTAAGAACATCAAAACTTTAGTTACCAAAGACAGAACAGTACTGTCTCTGGAGTTCAAATACTAATCACATGTAAACAGGCTTACGTTTTCTGTTTGGCTGTTTTGGACCTTACATTTCCTCCACTGCATTATTCTGTCTGATGCTCCAGAAAGAGAAGAGGGCAGAATGCTTTTTTTTTGTGTTGTCACTTAACAAATTACAAAATTGGATGTTATCCTGGAGAAGAACCTCCGTTGGTGCATTTAGGTGCTAAATGCTGTACGACGAGTATAAATTCTAGGATTAGATCTTTTAAGGGACACCTCACACTTAATAAATAGATCTAGGTCTTAAAGATTGTGATACGTTCGAGCTTCCAGTGTGTCTTAGGATTCAGAAAGTCCTGACCTGTCAACAAGGTTAAGTGACAGTAGCCTTAGATTTTAAATCCCCAGTTATGATGATGGAACAAGTTGGCAATGTCATGCAAACATGGTTAAGATAAGGAGAATTAACGTGAGGATAAATCAACATTGTGACACTGATTTATTAAGTTCACTTTTGGAAGGAACTACATGGGTGTGTCTGCTGTTTTTTGCCCTGTGTGTAATAAGCATACATCGTCCCTTCTCATTTATTATAAATGTCCAGAGTTCTTATTGACCAGAAGGCGTGTATCTGGCTAAGAATGGTGCCTAATTATAATGTTCATAGCATATTTAGTACCTGCTGGGCTATATGAAAGAATGAATGGAAGGGTTGCACAGGAACACTGCAGCGTTTCAAAGAAGCCATGAATCATCTGCCACATTACCACAGATAAATTTTCAAAACGGAGAAAAAGTAGGCTGATTACGCATCATTGTTCGCAGGCTTTCGGATGCATTACTAAACAAGTTTACCCACTGTCCTGTACCAAACATTGCCGTGTGTGTCTGCTGAAAGCGCTGCCATTGAAAGCTTTTACACGTTCTGTGGTACTTACTGTGTGGCTGAGCTATTGGTGAATCAGGAACTCCTGTAACACTTGTCAGTTAAATGTCATGGCTACTCCGAAGGACCTCCCTTGTGTGGTTACTTTAAGACGTTTCCTAACTAGATCAACAAGTGCAATAACTGTAGGCTGCTGTGTTAACTGTTGGCAGGTAGACATGTGATTTGTGTGCAAACTATACACGTTTCTAACACAAGTAGGTTTGGGTAGCCTCGAGGATTTAGGCGGCATACGTTGAACGTAAACATGGACTGAAGTATCTTTTTTTGTTAAGTCGAAGAGGCAGCTTTTTAGTTATCATAAGGGATTTGTTTGGGAGGTGCACGCGGTTGTTACTTTTAACAGTGGTTGTATAGGCCCAGCCTTTGCTATTCCAAAGCTGTGTATGTAGTATCAGTGGCCGTGTGAAAGGACCGTAGAGCTTTGCTGTATGTGCAGTAGGCTTGTGCATTCAGTCAGCTCCGAGTCCAGTCGTTTGCTCTCTATGCCTTGTTAATATCCTGAAGCCCCCTTGACGTAAAGACCTTCTTTATGTTTTTTTGTGATCTCAATGTTCACACACTCACATAAACTGACAAAATATAAATTGTGTACCAATATATCTGGATGTCATTGTTTGCAACATAAGAATAATAAAAACTGTAAATATAAAGCAATTAATTTGTGTTGGGATTATTGATTTTAATGATTTTTTTTAATCAGAATTTTTATACACATTTTTTGCTTGCTCATATTTTACATTTAAACTTATGTAAAGGAAAAAAACAGCTATGCAGTCCTAATGCTAAACGTCAGCATACTCCTTTTATTGCTTGGCAATTTAATAAACAAAAAAAACAACAGCAATTAGAATTATACTTTTTAATGCAAAGGTTTATTATCATTATGTTCTTTATTACCCCTGGCAAAAAACAAAGGATAGATTCACCACAATTTTTTAACTAATCTAAACTTTTAAATTTCATAGCAAACAAACGCATTACAGTCTTGATACCTTAAACCACTTTTATTTAATAGCTGAGGTGTGGGGTGGCACAGTGGCTTGGGCAGCACGACCACTTCACAGCAAGGGCTTTAATCCCAGGGTGGAGTCTGACTGGATCCTTTCTGTGTGGAGTCTGCATGTCCTTTCCGTGTCTGGGTGGGTTTACTCTGGTGTCCATCCACAGTTTAAAGACGTGTGTTAAGTTAATTGATTAATCTAAATTGACATTAACCCTTGTGTGTGTCGCTGAAATAACCACTGACGCTGATAATGGTATTAAATAAACTAACATAGCTGAACGTTCTGGACTTTGTAAAGCGTTATTTAAACGTTTTAATTGAGGGCATATTCTATTAGATCTTGTTAATGAAAAGATATCACAATTTGATCTTTGTGGCTCCTCCTTTTATGACAGCCTAAATTCTTTGAGGCATGGACTAATGACAGCCAATATTCTACACCAAGCTTGTTTCTACTTGTCAACTTTAAATCAAACGTCAACTACAGTCTGTACAGATCAAGTACACATTTGTGATTAATTACAGAATAATTATCCAGCTATTCACACTCCAGGATTCTCTTTATCCACCATAACTTTCTGTTTAATTGTTATTAACAGATTTGGTTTGGATTTTCTATTTGCTTTTTATATGTTTATTTTATTTTAATTCACTTGAACCCAATATCTTTCATGTTTTTGTCTCTTCAAGTTGATGTGTTAATATCCACCCATTTCTGCATTTCAGGCCTGCATTTTACCACTTTGTAATGTTGCCATTCCTTCTTACAACAAAGATTGATTTAGTGTTTCGGGTGTTATTTGACCCTTTCTTCCTGCAAACCCGTCTTAAGATGAGCAATAGTACAGGATTGTTGTAAAAAAAAAAAAAAAACAAGTGCAGCATGTAGTTTTGCATTGTCTTGTTGATAATACATGAATGTCCATGAAAATTATATCTTGAAAGTCTGAACATGTTTTAATATCTCAATGTATTTTTCTGCATTAATGCTGCAATCACAAAAGTGTAAATGACCTTTACCAAGGGTACTGACACAGCCCCATATCATGACGGATCCTGTTTTTTGGACTTGTTGCTGATATCAATCTGGATGGTCCTGTTTAACATTCTTCCAAAAAAATACATGGAATACTGATTCATCTGACCATAATACAAGCTTCCACTGTTTGATGGTCCACCCTAGATGCCTCAGAGCTCAGAGAAGTTGATGTGGCTTCTGCACATGGTTCTCTTTTGCACAGCAAAGGTTTAAGCGGCATTGTAACTGTATTGTAGTACTACAAAGGTTTGTATCAACACTTGATAGGTGGTTCTTGATGCAGTGCTGTCTGTAGGATCAAAGATCACGTGTTCAGCTTAAGCTTGTTCCCTTGGCCTTTACGCACTGAATCCCTCCAGACTTAGAGGAAGATGTCATGTCATTCCCTTCCAATCTATTCTTGAAGGAACATTGATCCAGACATTTCAATACATTTCTTATGCATTTGTTGACAAACTGGAGATCCTCTGACCTTCTTTGCACCTCATAGGCTCTTTTTTCCTGCGAGCCACTTTTGTACCAAATCATGATTACTATTGTCTGTCAGAAAACACATTGTTTTTTTAGGTTCCTTTTTTTGAGCCCTGAACTGCTCTGTCCCAGCTTCTGCCTCAGGCCTGAAATGCAGGAATGTACTGTATATTGTATGCAGTGCAATCAATGTCAGAGTATATGTAAGATGTGTTTTTTATTTTCTTTTATTCTTTGCATTTTCCATACTTTCCCCAACTTTGTCTGGTTTGGGGTTGTAATAAGTCTACATGATACATGGTCTTGGCCAACTCTGACCGCAGTAAATCATTTAATTGTTTTTGCATCGTCTATGAGATCTGACCTAGACCGAATGGATTGCTGACCATAACAATTTTACTTGCAGGCTGTGGTAGACAACTTTAAACCCTGAAGTAGTGCTAAACACGTCATCATATTCAGAGGGATGTTGTAAGCACTTACTTTGGTAGTGGTCTGTAGATAACACTGGTATTTAAAACACATGCTGGAAATATGCGTTCTTGTACTGCTAATGATAGCTTTCAGCAAAGTTGCCTAGAAACAGTTGCTTCTTTCGTTAATGGTAAGAACTTGGTTTGGTTATTAAAATGCTACATGTGATCAGTTACATATACTATATAAAAACTATAAATTGTACTTGGAACTGTAGAAAAGCTATCTCAGTAAGTCAGCCAGGCTGATGAAGAGCCCATACGCTTTTCTCCCTAGTTTTGTCTGATAACACGATTAAAGCACATATTCTATCTACATGCTATCAGGATGTTATGAGACTAAAAAACACTCGATACAAACAAAACAGTACAATTTGATCAACATATTGTCAATCCACTGTATTGCTTCGTAGAGTTCACATGATTTATCGGTCAGAAATCGATACACATACATGGGCTGTGAGTAAACTAAGCGTATAAACAGAATTTATTGTTTTCTATGCCCAAAACTAATTCCTATCGATTTTCTAGTTTGGAATAGCAGACCTGACTGTTTCAGGCAGTGGCAGGAGATTGAGTGTCATATATATTGCTGTATCTACTGTATTGCTCTGTAGAGTGTGCATGATTTATCAGTCAGCATTGGGGACTGGCACATACATGAGCTATGTTATAAACACTAACTGTATAAGTAAATTGAACTGTGTTTTAACATTGTTATTGTAATGTCATTGTATTTTAGGTTGGTACCTGAAGGAAAGAACCAGCAAGTAAAACTTTAACTGCACTTTCAAAAGAAAATAAACAGGCCCAACTGTTATTTGCTTACATATTGGCAGCACAGTGGCGCAGTGATTATCGCCATTACCCCAGGTTCGAACCCTGGATTGGGTGCAGACTGTGGAGTTTGGAGGCTCTTGCTATTTGCAATCAGGCTTTCTCCCACATTTCAATTGGTTAATTGATAAATTGGTGAAAGTGCGTGCGTGCGTGTGTGTGCCCTTTGATGGATCGACACCTTGCCTAGGACTAGACCCATTCTTCTGCTCTGTGCTGCCAGCTAGGTGGTTTTTCTGTGACCCTGTCCAGGATTAAGTGGATAAAAAGTATTTATTCATTCATTAATAAATAAATAGGTCTAATTGCATCATTTTGGGGTGGTGTTGTGGTGCAGCATCTCAAGAATCCAGCATCCTCGATCCTGACCTTTGCATGTTTGGAGTTTGAGTGTTCACTCTATGTCCGTGCGGGTTTACTCCAGGTACTTTGGTTTCCTCCTGCAGCTCATATTTTCGTACGTTTCTTAAGTGCCCTTAGTTTGTGAGCGTATGTGCCCTTTGATGGATTAGTGCTCCGTCTAGACTTGTACCTGCCTTGCTCCCTCTGCCACCGACTTTCCAATGACCTTGACTAAGATTAAGTAGAAAGTAAGTGAATGATTTAATGTATTCTTTTGTTTATAAAGTGTGCACTTGATTATTTTTAAGTAGTACTTAAGTTTCTTAGTTATTTTACACTCTTCTGCTTACATGTCCTGCATACTGTAGACCCAAAATAAATTCCTATTCATTTATTTGTTTGGAATAGCAGGACTGACATATTTAGGGAACGGCAGGAGATTTGGTGTGATATGTGAGCGATTTGCTCTTCACAGCCTGGTGAGTATGACAAGACACTGAATCACAAATTGCAGCCATTTCCTGTCATTAACAGTATTCTTTGTCGTACTGTGTAAACTGGAAGGCAATTGTATTTGTGTGCTCGACTGCATGAATTGGAGAAAAAGTGCTCCTACTAGTGGGTAGTTTCTATACTGCCATTACGTCATCTACAGCTCTATGACAGGGGAGTAGCCCTTGTCAGGACCACAGTGTTTTGTTATAGTTTCTTCCTGCATGCTCAGTATGGATCTTAAGTTCAGGTGTTTGGATTGGATTGGGTTTAATATCCTTCAGAGTTGGGTCTTACAAGGGAGAATAAACACATATACAGGGCCAATTTTTAGGGGCAGGCACATGTTGTGAAGCATATTAACATTTATAACTCCGTGCTTAATGTGTTACATTTATTAGGTCCCACAAGTGACAGGTTCTATTGAAACATTTCTATTCTGCTATATCTTCAAACGTGATTAATTAGATCTATTACTAAAATACCTCACTGCCTTTGCCTTCTTGTAACTCAATGGTAAGCTTATGTATGAAACACCTTAATTTCTTTGAGTTTTTGAAAAGATTACCAAAACCGTCACCCAAATCCAGGCAAAATTTTTATCTGGATTTGACCACCTGTAGTCAAATGACTTGTTGTGTTGATGCTCTAAATGAAAATAAGTCAACAAAACTTTTAAAAGAAGTAAATGTTTTGATTACTTGCAAAAACACATGACACACTTTGTATTTTTTTTATTTATTCATATTTGAGATTGTTCCCTCTGGATGTCGTTTTATGTTTTTCATTTAGATATCAGCAAATTTGCATAACACTGTATTATATTTAAATCTGTCAGTTAATTCTATGCATTGTGAGCTGTTATCATTATTTTTTTAAATATTTGAATATATATTTGAATACACATTTTTTATTACAATCTTCCTCAGCCATTGCCAGCATATGGATCAATACATTAAAGTACAACACAGGCACTTGTACAATATGTATGACACGAGGAAGGTAAAATGACTAGGATATTCCAGTTAGAGTTTATTTCCATCCCACCACCAAAGGCTGTCATCACACCCAAACACTACATACATAGAAAGGGACCTGTTGCTATTTACAAGAAACAAATACTACACTGCTACACACTACACACAAATTTAGGAGATATTTCACAAGGAAAGGTGAGCAGTATATTAACGTTTTTGTCATAAATTACATCATCTGAACTTAACCTATTTCATGTCTTTCGACTGTGGGAGAAAACCAGAGAATCCTGAGTAAACCCACCCGGACACCTCCACCTGGGATTGAATTCAGGAACTCCTTAATGGGAGGGAATGATGCTACTCAGTATGTACTAATATGATACCCACTAAATAATAAAGTATTACAGTAATTGAATGGTATGCTGGCTGCAAGTCACCTGCTGCAGTGCTGCTGATGTGTGTAAATTCCTACTGCTCTCAGTGGTAGTGCTGATGATGCAAGAGGCTGTGCTCACACCTTCACATACAGCTCTCACACACAGTGGACACCAAATAATAAGTCTAAAGTTATTAAGTATGCACTCGTCTCTTCAGTTCTATATCACTGTTTTAAGTGAATAAAGTAAAGCTGTATTATTTAGTATTATATTTATATATTGTATGTACACATGTCCACAGGCTTGGTAACTATAGGTTTACTGGGACTTTCCTTTGACATAACGATTTATTTATTCATACTGTACTGTAAAAATTCTACACATCTACACCTCCCCCTATCCTTAACTTCAGGAACCATAAGCAAATACAGTAGTTTTGCTCTTTTTTTCAAATAACACATGTAATCAAACAAAGTTGTGGACATGGAGCAATTAAAATATATCAGATGTAAAATACTTTTACTTTTTTTTAAAACTACACTGCTCACAAACAGTAGGGGATATTTCATTGTTTCTCTATTTTTTGTGGGCATTATATACAGTATATATATATATATTTTACAAAGTACCACAAGGATCTCCGTTTGAGTTTACCACACGGGGGCGCTATATATATATAACTTTATATGATCAGCAGTAGCTGCACATGCCTTAAGTTATTTTGCCCTCCATATAGGTGAACTTTAAAGTCCGTCTGTCTTTGTTCACATGCCCAATCTTTAAAAGATTTATAAAAAGATCAAATATAACGCAGTTTAATGTTTTAATGTGTCTTGAAAAAAAGATAAATAAATCATGAAATCATTGCGTTTGGGTTAGCAAAATCTGAAAAACAATTATCAGTTGTACTACTATCAATTATAAATAAAAAGAAGAAAAAATAAAAGCAGCATTGGAATAGACTGGTACTACACCCTCTAGGAAAATTGCTCTACTGTAAATTACTATTCAATGCTGAGAACAATTTACCCTGAACTAAACAAAGCAAGACAATGATAGCACAAGATATCTCACACTAACAGTATTGCACAGTTTCCAGACATAACCGCCACTGAGTTGGTTTGGAATTAGCTGGACAGAAAGGTAAAACCACAGTGACCTACAAGTGCTGCATATTTGTGGGATCTGCAACAGTGATGGGAACAATCTAACAAATCAGAATGTGTCCAGGGTGTTTGGCTATTATGTCCTCAAAAAATTGCTATATCGATGAGGCAACAATTAACATTTGTTAATTTGTTACTTGTTCAATTATTTTTTTAAATATCGAGACATTTACCTAGCATGGTGGCTCACAGCAAGAAGATATTCTATTCAATCCCAGGGTTTAGCAGCCTAGGTCCTTTCTGTGTGGAGTCTACATGTCCTCCCTGTGTCTGTGTGGGTTTACTCCGGGTAGTCTCCATAGTCCATAGACATGTGTGTTAGGTTAATTGGTATCTCTAAAGTGGCTTTTAGTGTGTGA